>CM014730.1:47308308-47327756 GCA_004329165.1 Spatholobus suberectus | reverse complement strand
TAAACAATTGCATGAGACAAAATTAATAAAAAGTAAGACTGACTTTTTATTATGATTTTGAAAAACCAAATCTATCAAGTGCTATATTCAAGGAGAGGATATCTCCCACCTTGGACCATTCTTCATTCTGCTCCCTATGTGCTTAGTTTGCACCTTAGAGGATGTAGGATTGTTGTATTCATTAGTTTTTCTTCCCCCCCCCCCCCCCCCCCCCCTATGTATACAAAAGAAAATTGTATCCAAAAACATCAGCACATGTAGCATTTAGCTTGTTCAATGCTATGATAAATGTTTATTTTATATAATTAAAATTTATACTAAATAATACTTTTTAAATATATAAATTATATTATAATTAAAATTCATGATCTTCTATATATATAAATCCGCCGGAAAAGGTCCTGTTATTATTTTTTTTTTCTTTTCAGCAAGTCAATATTACGAGGTCAATTCAATAGAATAATCTGACACCAAATCAAGAAGCTAGCACTGGAAACTTTGAACGAATCCAACATAATTCAAACGAAAGGCACACAATTTTTTAGCAATGAATGAACAAAATTAGCAATAAAGAATCGGGTACCGAGTATGGACCGAACATGACATGCATCCTAATGTATAGTGGGATTTACAATTGAATTGGTGGGCTCAGAATTAAACAAATCATTACAAAATTCGAAGAACGAAATCAATTAATAACCACTTTTTTTGTCCAAAAATTAATAGAAGAATGACAAGAATGCGATTAGAAACACATTGAGTTTTGTTTTTAAGAAGCAATGTAGCAGGTGTGAATTAATTAATTGACAAAGCTGCAATGCGTCCTGATCTCCCCATCGGAGCCAGTAAGCACTTCTATGGAACCCATGCGCACCATTGCCTGGGCAAATTTCTCAGCCCAACTTGCACCATTGTATGCATTGCTTTGAACCATTTCCTTTGTGGACTGGCTGGTAAACAAGGTCTGATCTGATGTCAACAAGCCACGATGGTTGATCAATCCCTCATAGTATTTGTTGTCCAAACGAATAGAAGTGGAAGGCTCAAGAGGAACTGTTGGGTCTGTGGTGGCGGGTGGTGCAGGACACTTGGTTTTCAACGTTGCAGCATATGAAGGGTCCATTGAGGGATCTTGTGTGGATGTGTCACTGAAAGAGTATAAGCGCTTTGAGAAGGAGGAGCAATGTGACACCACCTATGAATGTGCTCCTGAAAGTGTCACCATTTCATCTACCGACAACCCCTTTCGTGCAAAATTAGTAACAAGTTCATCAGCACTCAAGGTTGGTCCAGGAAGATTTTGTGGCACTTCATCACCGATCGAGACAAGACCGTCTCTGCGTCCTGATGGTACGTCGTAGTTTATGCCACCAACTTTGAGAGCACTGTCTCGTGCTGCAAATGCCAAAATGTCTGCACACGACACTGTTTGAGGACATGCAGCTTCTATTTGGGTCTTGACATCCTCAATCACCTCGAAACCGCGTAAGCTTGGATTGTTGATGGAATTGTCTCTCTCAGCTACTGGGTTACCTGATGTAGATGCTAGTAACACAGAACCATCACAACCCTGTACATACACAAGAGGAGGACATAGCAATTTCAGAATCTGAAATTAATTGAAATATTTTTAATATGTATAGTACATATATATATAGGAAATTATGGACCTTGAACTTACCCTCACAAAGCAATCATGGAAATGCATTCTAATGAGGCCAGCAGCTATGCCTGGGTTGTCAGAAATTGCTTTGTTTACTGTGCTTCTTACTATTGCCTCGGCAGATGGACATGTGGAACTATAGAAACCCACCTTCAGAGATGCTGATGAGGCCAATGACGAAATACATAGAATTAGAACCAAGATGGAAACCATTGAAGCATGTGATGAGGAGTATTCTCCATTGCTGTCATGCTAATTAAATGATAGATAGAAGCTTAATTAGCACTGTGTATATGATTGAAAGTTGTAAGTGAAGGAAGAGGGTTGTGTTGTGTTGTGTATATGTTGTTCTCTATTAATTAAGGAAGAGGTGAAGAGAACTTGAGCTCAAGCCAATGTATTTATAGGTTCGTTTTGGAAGAGGTGAGGGAGATGACTTGTGAAGTTTTGATTTGGCAAACAATTAATTAAAACGCGTGTTTTATCCTTCAAATTAAAATAGGTAGTAGTTGAACTTTGTCTGCCGTTGAACACTTCTCTTCAGGCTCAATTTTATCTCTTGTATTAGGTAAACATATTCATATCGTATTGACCACTAGGAAAACGCTGAAGTGTCATGACAATACCAGCTCAACCGAGTCCCCAGCGGGAATTATTCTATGCTTTCTTGGCTTCATGTAGCATTTAACTAGTACAATTTAATGACTTGTTCTCATTTATATTTACAATTAAGGTAGGACTACTTAGTATTGCAACCACTGGCCAGTGTATGTTGCTTTTCAGAGCAGGTATACAGCATAAAAGGTCCTTTTTTCTTTTGTTGAAACTTTCTGCTATCTAAAAGTCGCGTTGGGCATCGACTAATTCAAGATGAGTGAAGTGGAACAATTTAAGGAAATAAAACTCTCCTAATATCTGTTTTTTCTTTTTATTTATAAGACTTAAAAAAAAACCTCATTCATGAAGAATCAAGCTTCTTACCACCTAAACTAACAAATATAGAAAATATAAAATGACTTTCACTATAGTTGTCACATGACATTTTTCTATTTTTTTAATTTATTACTTTATATAATTGTTTTTAACTTTTTATTCGTCTCATTTATATGTTTGTTTATTTTTCATATTTCTAACGTTTGAATTTTATGTTTTTTATTTTTATAGTTATTTTTCTAAATTTTTTAAAACAAATATAACAATAAAAGTCATATTAACTTTTAATAAATTTTAAAAGATTATTTAGTTATAAGTATAGATGCATGTTGGACCTTCCTATGTAATTGTCAAGCCCAATGCCCGGTGTGGATCCTCCCACATGTCAACCTAAGTATTCGACTACAAAAGGTCGCCCCCGCACAAGATCATTTTCGACTCCTGCATCCAATCTATAGCTTGGAAAGATCGACATGTTTTTCCACAGTACGTACCTTTGCCTTTGGCTTGGAATTGGGGGCTGTGGACCCTCTCCTAGATAATTGTTGAGCCCAAAACCCAATCTCAGAAGCTAGACCCATGTTTGAGCAACACCCAACCATGATTTTGGGATGTTCACATATTTTTTGGGATCACATCCATGTTCTTGCCAAGAACAAAGGAATTCAAACCCTCAAATTAATGTCCTAGGTCAACCCCTCTCCTAGGATAAATATACATGGCAACATCCAATGAAGACGAAAGATACAACCCTTGGTCTTGCTATAGTCTAACTTCAGAGCCTATATCTTGGGGACTACATTGTAACTAAAATATTTTGGCACCCATCGTGGCTCGGTAAAAACTACTCTTGATGCCCTATGGCAAAGTTAGGACAACAAAATGATATCATGCTGGGGAGGTGGAAAAATAGAATTAGACCCTCCAAAATCATATTGTTGCCTTGAGATAGAGCGTTGGAGGAGGTGAGTGGGTTGGGGAAACTACCAAAGGTTTCCAACCCTTCTCAAAGGACATCTTGAGGGACGATATAATGGTGAATTTCTGCTTCTGTTGTAGCTTCTGAATAATGTAGATATCAGTATCCCATTCTTTGTTCAGCTTGCATCTTCTGATGAATCTTCTATTCATGTGTAGCTTCTAGTCATACTACACCTGGCTTGACTCAACTTCTAAACATGCTTTTGATCATATACAACTCTGATCTTGTTGCACTTTGATCTTCTTGTCAACATGGTCAGCCTTGTATGCTTCTAATCAGTTTTCCTTTTAGTAAGGATACTTTTGATGTGCAGATCCTATTACTAGAGGTTGACATACTTCAGGTTGATGCTTCTTGAGGTTGTCTCATGCTTCTTAATCAAGTCATGTTCTAGAGAACATATCTCAAAGCAAACCATTAGTAATCTCAACTCTAGAAGACTTAGAATTTGCTTTCTGACAATTTGTTATCACTAAACCTTTATCATATAAGGGATTTGACCTCAACAATGTGTTGCAAATACGAGACTAACATGGTTCAACAGGTTCTCGTTTCGGTTTATAGCTAGCTTCAATGATTTCCCATAGAAATTTGTGGTGCAATTTACGACTAACAAAAGTGAATCGACTATCCTAGCTAATCTCTTTGACATTCACCAACAGCCTAACGAAACTCTAAAAGTGTACTTGGCTCACTTTAACGATGCCACAATACAAGTCAACGATCTGAACATAAAGATGTTTGTGGCAACATTTATGAAAGGACTACTAGTGGGGACAATTCAATGAATCCTTGGTGCATAAACAAGCAAGCGATATAGACTAAATTTGGTCGAGGTTATCCTGCCACATCACACTAGTGCATAAAACACTTTTTAAAGCATGAATTTAACTTGGTTCAAAATGAACCGATTTAGAATAAGGACACAGTGGCATTTTTGAAATTTGATCAAACTTTTTAACTCAGTTCAGGTTCAATTGATTTAAAAACAATATTTTGAATTTAACATTACCACTTTTTAAATCGGTTCCAACTAAACCGATTAAAAAAGATACCTTTTAAATCAGTTCCAGCTGAACCGATTTAAAAAGTGAACTTTTTAAATCGGTTTAGCTGGAAATCGGTTGAAAATTTTCACTTTTTAAATCGGTTCAGTTTTGGTAGGTAGTAAAGTTGACTTTTAAAATCGATTCTTATACATTTTACGCGCAAACGCACCTTTATATCTGCTTATCCAAACATCTTTTACTTGAAATCCTCCTTCCTCACCATATCCTTTAGCCATTTTCGAAGCACCTCCACTATTTTCTACCTTATTCGAAGCTTCTCGCTCAAAGAACCTCCACTGTTCAAAGCTCGTCCTTTCTCATCCATATCCCTTGCCTTGTTTGTAGCTCTCAAATTCTCTCCAAGCTCATAACTCGAGCAAGAAGGCTACCATTGTCGTTGTTGGAGCTCACACACTCGCAGAAGCGAAAGCTAACTTTGCATACTCTGTGAGCAGCTCGAAGCACACTTGTGGGTTAGTGATTTTTTATTTGGTTCATTATTAGTTGTTCAAAGCTCATCCTTCCTCATCCATATCCCTTGCCTTGTTTGTAGCTCTCAAACTCTCTCCAAGCTTGTAACTCGCGCAAGAAGTCTATCATTACCGTTGTTGGAGCTCGCACACTCGTGGAAGAGGAAGATAACTTTGTGTACTCTGTGAGCAGCTCGAAGCAAACTCGTGGGTTAGTGATTTTTGATTTGGTTCATTATGGTTTGTTTTGGATTGTATTTATTGTGATTTTTTTTTTAAAATAACAATGTGATTCTGCCTTGGAGCAAGTGTATGGACATGGTTATTAATTTTTATGTTAATTTAAAATTACACTTTTAAATCGGTTGTAACTACAATCGATTTAAAAGTGTTACTTTTTAAATCGGTTCCCCACTGAACCGAGTTAAAAAGTATTTTTTAAATCGGTTCAACTTACGATTTAAAATGATAATACTTTCTATATCACTGGTATCTAAATCGGTTGTAAAATCGATTTAAAAAGCCTTTTTTAACTAATTTAAAAAGCCTTTTTTAACTAATTTAAAAAGTGTTTTTTGTAGCAGTGTCAAGGTCAAAGAAGTAATGGCAAGAAAGTAGAAATTGGATAGACAAGACATATATTTTGGCATCGGATAGAAGATGGCCTCATCAACAAGCCGAGGGAAGAAACGGGAAAGACCCTCTACAAGAGGGTGAATCCAATTTTTATTGAATGTTGACTGATATTATTCAAGTATACTAGCTTGCCATTAATGAAGTTAGTTCTTTTCTAGTGTGACTGATTTGATAATACTCCTAATATAAGGACAACTTAACCAGCCGAGAAAAACACTTACACTACGGAGGACTTCAACCAAGCTACTCTATAAGACAACAACACTACTCAAGATAAAAGTTACTCTATGAAGCATAAAAGACGATCCCTCTAACATCTAACCCATAATTCGACAAGGTTAACATTATCGTCTACAACCTCTTTACCTTCAACTTGGGATTGGTTGGGTTATGGACCCTCCTAGATTCTAAGCCGAGTACTTAGCCGGAGTCCACCATTACCATGCACCAACCTCATAGGCACCAATCACATCACAAGCTAAGAACTAATTGACCAAACATCAACCCTAAATTCTTGCTAATTAACCCTTAATGTCTCACCGAATTAATGACATATTGCTATATATAGTCTCACCCATAATAAAAAAAAAAAAATAAAACAAAATGATAGACCAAACAATATCGAACTTTGGAATAGACATAATACCTATAGAATTTGGCATTAGTTGGAAGAGGAATCCATTGTGGTCAGAAGAACTAAAAGTGAGGAAAATATATGCCTTGCTAATTTATACATTTGAAGCTACCCTACTCAGTGTAAAATTGTATCCAAAACATCAACACATATATATAGCATGACACATATATAATACAATATCCTTTTACAATAAGCATGTTTCACCTTCATTTTTATATGCACCTTACATGATTCATTACTTAATTTCTTAATTTTTTTTTTCATCACATTACTTGTTACCTTCATTACCTTCTCTCTCGTCAAAATAAGGATTGTCAAAATGATTATCTTTGTGAGAATAAGGGTTGTCTAAGTTACCCTAAGTAAAAATGGGATTAAACAACTCAATCAAAGATGATTTGTGAAATTTTCTATGTATTTAAAGATGGTTGGTATAACATAGAAAATTGTACCAATCATTTTTTATGGATTGTTTAACCCAATTTTTACTTGGGATAACTTAGACAACCTTGTGAGAATAATATCAATCAACTAAAAAAGGTCCTGTAATTATTTGTTTTCTTCTTCTCTCCAAGAAAATGTTACGAGGTCAATTGAATAGAATAATTTGCAACCAATTCCAGAAGCTGGAACTGGAAACTTTGGACAAATACATAATTCAAACGAAAGGCACACAATTTTTTTTAGCATTAAATGAACAAAAATAAAAGGATAATGACATGCGTCCTATAGTGGGATTTACAATTGAATTGGTCAGCCTTACTATTACAAAACTCAGAGAATGAAACAATTAATAACCTCTTTTTTGTCCAACAAATAATAGAAGAATGAAAAGAATACAATTAGAAACAAATCGACTCTTGTTTTTAAGACGAATGTAGCAGCAAGCTGTTAATTAATTAACAAAGCTGCGGTGCTTCCTGATCTCACCATCGGAGCCGTAAGCACTTCTATGGAACCCATGCGCACCATTGCATGGGCAAACTTCTCAGCCCAACTTGCACCATTGTACGCATTGCTTTGAACCATTTCCTTTGTGGACTGGCTGCTGAACAAGGTCTGATCTGATGTCAACAAGCCACGATGGTTGATCAATCCCTCATAGTATTTGTTGTCCAAACGAATAGAAGTGGAAGGCTCAAGAGCCACTGTTGGGTCTGTGGTGGCGGGTGGTGCAGGACACTTGGTTTTCAACGTTGCAGCATATGACGGGTCCATTGAGGAGTCTTGTGTGGATGTGTCACTGAAAGAGTATAAGCGCTTTGAGAAGGAGGAGCAATGTGACACACCTATTGAATGTGCTCCTGAAAGTGTCACCATTTCATCCACTGACAACCCCTTTCGTGCAAAATTAGTAACAAGTTCATCACCGCTCAAGGTTGGTCGAGGCAGATTTTGTGGGACTTCATCACCGATAGAGACAAGACCGTCTCTGCGTCCTGATGGTACGTCGTAGTTTATGCCACCAACTTTGAGAGCACTGTCTCGTGCTGCAAATGCCAAAATGTCTGCACACGACACGGTTTGAGGACATGCAGCTTCTATTTGGGTCTTGACATCCTCAATCACCTCGAAACCGCGTAAGCTTGGATTGTTGATGGAATTGTCTCTCTCAGCTACTGGGTTACCCGATGTAGATGCTAGTAACACAGAACCATCACAACCCTGTACATACACAAGAGGAGGACATAGCAATTTCAGAATCTGAAATTAATTGAAATATTTTTAATATGTATAGTACATATATATATAGGAAATTATGGACTTGAACTTACCCTCACAAAGCAATCATGGAAATGCATTCTAATGAGGCCAGCAGCTATGCCTGGGTTGTCAGAAATTGCTTTGTTTACTGTGCTTCTTACTATTGCCTCGGCAGATGGACATGTGGAACTATAGAAACCCACCTTCAGAGATGCTGATGAAGCCAATGACGAAATACATAGAATTAGAACCAAGATGGAAACCATTAGAAGCATGTGATGAGGAGTATTCTCCATTGCTGTCATTGCTAATTAAATGATAGATAGAAGCTTAATTAGCACTGTGTATATGATTGAAAGTTGTAAGTGAAGGAAGAGGGTTGTGTTGTTTATATGTTGTTCTCTATTAATTAAGGAAGAGGTGAAGAGAACTTGAGCTCAAGCCAATGTATTTATAGGTTCGTTTTGAAAGAGGTGAGGGAGATGACTTGTGAAGTTTTGATTTGGCAAACAATTAATTAAAACGCGTGTTTTATCCTTCAAATTAAAATAGGTAGTAGTTGAAGTTGTCTTGTCTGCCGTTGATCAATTCTCTTCAGTGTGATGACAATACCGGCTTAACTGAGTCCAGCGGAAATTTTTCTTTTTCTTCGTGTTGGTGGCTGCAAGTGGCATTTAACTAGTACAATTTGACGAAATGTTCATATTTATTTACGATTAACAACACGACAAGTGTAATTGAAGTACAAAGAGGAGAAAACCCACCTGCAACACTACAAGTCTAAAAGAGTACTAGGAAAGGGGATAAGTTAAGTATACTTTGGATCTGGATTTTATGCAATCGGTAAAATCATGCATTCACACAGCCAATTATTGTATCTAAGGATGGAACCAGAAAAAATGTTGGGGGGGCCCAAAATTTAATACATAAATCAATAATGATTTATAGTTAAAATAATTTTTTCTCATATAAATTAATTTATCTATCAAATTAAAATCAATTTAAAATGTAACAAAACAAGCAATTTAAAACGTAACATATAAATGAAAAAACATATTTAAAAGCAATTAACGTAATTAAAATTGTACCAAGAAATTAACGTAATTAAAAGCAATTAATGTATAATTTCTATTTAAAGCAATTAATGTAAAATAAAAAAATTATAACTAAAATTAATATGAGCAATTAAAAATAATTGTAGCAACTAATGTATATTTTATCTGTCTAATGAATAAAATTATTGTTATAAATAAAATCTATAAAATGAAATGAAATCAAAATTCAATAATGCAATATTTGAAAGTAAAATTTATTGTTTTATATGTGCTAATTAGATAACAAAAAATAGAGTTTAATGGTCATGCACTAAAAGTGTAAAGTAGTTTTACATTATCATCCAATCACAAACCACAATTTATTATAAGTTTGTTGACTTTTATAATAAATATTTAAAAGTCATACTAACGGTGTTTTCTGATTAGATGACAGTGTAAAACTTTTTACACTTTTACACTAACAGTAAATAACTATTAAACTCCAAAAAATATTTAAAGAAATGAAGTGTACTGGCAATAACTTCTCTAAAGGTAAAAACAAGTTATCAATGTAAAATGGGGAGGGGGAGTGGAAATTAAAATTTACAGGGAGGGGGCAAATATATGATATTAAAATAGATGTGAAGGAACTTTTTCAACCGGGGGGGCGGTTGCCCGTGTAACAACCAACCTAGTCCCGTCCCTATTTGTAATTGTCGGATGAAGATCAAATAGCTCTCATGATATCTGGATAAATCATATTTAAAACAAGTATTTAAGATCTGAGCCGTCTAATTTTTATCCAATGGTTGCAAAGCATTGACTGTGTGAATGTGTGAAATTTTTTACTGCACAAATTCCATTTCTATATACTTTATCATCTTATAAGTGACAAGTTTGTGAAGAAATTTAATGTTACATTCAATACTCCCAACGTTCATACTTCTAAAGAAAGAATAAGAGCTTTCAACGATTATTTCCAAGCTCCCTATAAAAGTCTTAAGAGAAGACAAGCTACAAAGAACAATTTTTAGCTGAATGAAATATGAATAACTCTGTATACTTGTACTCTAAAAAGTTTATGCTAGCTATCTTTTATATTTCCATTGTGCTTAAACATACGATAGCCTTAGGTTATTTGGTTACATGCTTAATATGAGAGATTTGTTAGTGCCTAAAGAGACAATAGAAGTAAGAATACTTGGCATAACACCTAGAGAGGTTGTTGTTAAAGAATATTTGGGTTGAGAGCTTGAGGAGGCTTGGTTAAGAAAAAAATATTTGTGTTTAAGCATGAAGAGGGTTAGAAAAAAAAAATACTTGTAACAATTTAAAACCATGCTTCCTAAACTATTTTTTTAGTAAGTAATCTTGGATTTTGCTAAAGACTAGACATAGTCTTGGGTCTAATGTAGGTGTATCCCTTAACGACCAATTTGGCCTTTGTACCTATTGTCAATTGTTTCATCTAAGTTGTATTTTTGTAAGAAAACTTAGGGCCTGTTTTGATAAACTTTTCCAAAAACACTTATAGGAGAAAAAAAATAGGAAGGAAAAATCAAATTATTAGCTTCTCCGTAAGCTATAATTAGCTATGCATATTCTGATTTGTAAAAGTTCTCTCATATTAACTTCTCCAGAAGATCTTTAACTTATGTTTAGCTTATGGAGAGGTTTATTTCGTTTTTCTTTGAATTGTTTTCTCCTATAAGTGCTTATGGAGAAGTTTGTCCAAACAGACCCTTTACATTCTATTATATCTTTAGGCAACTTAGCCATCACTCAAGTGGAATTCTTTGGAGAGCCTTCATTTTGTCTATCATAACAAATTTCTACTTAGGATCCTTAAAAACTTCCTAAAATTGACTAGGAATAGGCATAAATGATAACTCAAGGGCACGAGCAAGATAAGCTTTTGATAAACAATTGCACGAGACAAAATTAATAAAAAGTAAGATTGACTTTTTATTATGATTTTGAAAATCCAAATCTATCAAGTGCTATAGTCAGGGAGAGGATATCTCCCACCTTGGACCATCCTTCATTCTGCTCCCTATGTGCTTAGTTTGCACCTTAGAGGATGCTATGGATTGTTGTATTCATTAGGATTTCTTCCCTCCCTTTATATATACAAAAAGAAAATTGTATCCAAAACATCAACACATATGACATTTAGCTTGTTCAATGCATATGATAAATGTTTATTTTATATAATTAAAATTTATAATAAATAATTTTTAAAATATATAAATTATATTATAACTAAAATTCGTAATCTTCTATATATATAATTATAATAGCTATCTTGAGTGATATCTCTTTTATGAGCTATTCTTTAATGAAAGCTTTTTTAGGAGTTTTTCTTCAATGAAAGCATTTTTAGGAATTTTCGTAGCCTCCTATATTTTTTAATCTATTATTTTTATCTTTATTTCTATGTTGAATTTCAATATTTTTTAAAAGAAATTATCAATAGTTAAAAATAACCTTGTATTACAATATAAATTGTTTATCATAAATCTAAAATATAATTTATATGTTCAAAAATATTTATTTATTATAATTTTTTGTTATATAAAATAAACGTATATATTGTGCATTGCATAAGCTGAAATACAATTAAAATTCTTTAAAATGCTTATATTGTGTATTCAATTTAGAAATAAAGATGAAAACAATAGACTGAAAAAAATAAAAAAATAAAAAAAAATCCTAAAAATGTTTTCATTTAAGGAAAAATTCTTAAAAATGCTTTTATTAAAAATAATTCCTAAAAGCACTTTATTCAACATTTAATTTATATGGAGAGAATATAAGTGTTTAATAATACCATATCTTTTTTATAATAAACATGTTTTCACCTCAATTCTAGTACGTACCTATTCATTACTTTCTCTTTCTTTTCTTCTTATCTATCTCTTTTTACTTGAGAATGCATAGCCCAGGATCGGAGTGTCAAATGATCACTTTTGTTAGAATTGAATATATAAATCCACCGGCAAAGGTCCTGTTATTGTTTTTTTTTTTTTCTTGTCAGCAAGTCAATATTACGAGGTCAATTGAATAGAATAATCTGACACCAAATCAAGAAGCAGGAAAACTGGAAACTTTGAACAAATCCAACATAATTCAAACGAAAGGCACACAATTTTTTAGCAATGAATGAACAAATTAGCAATAAAGAATCGGGTACCGGCCCTACCGGGTATGGACCGAACATGACATGCATCCTAATGTATAGTGGGATTTACAATTGAATTGGTAGCGGTGAAATAGCGAAGAAGAGAAGAGAAGAGCGCAGAAGTGAGAGGATCCTAACAATTTTCATTCGTTTGGTATCAGTGAAATAGCGTGGAAGTTTTTAAACTTTTAGTGGGTCCCACGCTACAAAACATCGTCGCAAATATGTGCGGATTTGCGAGAAATGCGACCGTGCAAGGCTATTTTCATTATTACCCTCTATCTTTTGTTACTTTTTGTAACAAGTTTGCTGGCTTTTCTCTGAAAAGCAAAAGTTGCTTCTCCTGTGTCGGCTTCTCTTCTCCTGCGTAGTGGTGGTCGGAGTCTTGATCTAGCAGTCCGATAATCCATTTAAGCTCATTTTTGTCTCTTTAAAAGATAAGGCTCTCCTTTACTCATATATAGTGAAAATTAGCCGATCTGTTTGTTAGTCTGGAATGATTTAAGTGTATTATTGGTTGAAAATTTATAATTTTTATGAAAGTTGGTGTTAAATATCGTGAGTGATTACAGTTGGGTATGGTGATTTGGAGTAAAATAATAGCTTGCATGTACTGCAGTGCATATATCTGTATTTTTTTTTTTCAAGAATTGAGAAAATATTATCGAAAAATTGGACAAGCAGTGTATGAAATATTCAAATATGTTATCACATATTCGAATATGTGATATGCATATTTGAATATGGATCACATATTCCAATATGTGATATTTTTTAATTTAAAATATATATATATATATATATATATATATATAATATAATTAAAATAAAATTATGTAGATGTAATTAAAAATAATTTATTATGTTTTTTTTTTGTTAATTAATTTTATTATTAATTAATGTCATGTAATTGTTGGTTGTTGAGATTTTTTTTTTTTTGTTCATTTCAATAGGTATATAATGTATGGAATATATGTGATTGTTATGTAATGATGATGAAAGGTGATGATATTGATTCTAATATGCTATTATTTAAGTCTTTTCTTTATATATATATATATATATATATATGCACACATATTAAAACATGTGTTTAAATATTTAGACATTATAATATATTATATTTTCTAGAAGAAATGTCTTCTGAAGGGATGAAAAACATAGACAATGACGAGTTGGATGAAGAGGAAATGTTAACTAATCAAATGGCTATGCAAGGACAAATAATAGGAAATGCCTAACAGGAGGTGCATACAAGAATGCAAGTTGCGGCAATGATATTGTTGTGTTGTGTAGGACATGCATTGCATACACATAATTTGTTGTCAAGGAAAAGTAATGCATGGGCCAATGAATTTGCTCCTCAATGAGCAGAGGCGTCGAGAGTTAAAGACGTATCTAGTTCATACAGAAAGGTGTCGTGATATTATAAGAATGGGGCCTGAAGCATTTATACAGTTATGTGAGAAATTAAGAAACACGGGTATTGTTAAGGATAACATACGGTCCATTGTACAAGAGCAAGTTGCTAAATTCTTACATATCATAGGTCATAATGTTAAAAATCGCACAGTTTTCTTTCTTCTTCCATCGATCCGGTGAGACTGTGAGTCGACATTTTCACAAGGTCTTACATGCTATAATTGCGTTAGAAGGTAAACTTTTAGTTCAACCATCGGGTAGGGACGTCCCAGCACATAATCTTTAATGATAGCAGATTTATCCCTTTTTCAAGGTACACTTGGTGGATAAGAATTTGGTTTTTGTTACTCAGCTATTTTAACATCTTATAACTATGCAATTTCTTTTTTTTCCAACAAAGGATTGCCTTGGAGCAATTGATGGTACTCATGTACGAGTGAAGGTGTGCAAGGGCAGAAAGACCCTCAGTATTGGGGTAGAAAAGATTGGCCAACGCAAATGTATTTGTTGCATGTGATTTCGACATGAAATTCACATATGTTTTAGCTGGGTGGGAAGGAACTGCATCTGACTCTAGGATATTAAAAGATGCATTAAATAGGAAGACCCACTAATAATACCCGAAGGTCAGTCAACGTTATGGGTATGTGTCCATTCTAAATATTTTTTACAAATAGACTAGAGTGAGTAATCATAGTAAAATTGCTGTGTAGGGAAATTTTATTTGGGGATGTCGGTTTCATGCTAAAACGTCACATTCTTACACCATATCGTGGTGTTTGTTACCACTTGAAGGAGTATTCAGTTAGAAGGCCACAAAATGCTAAAGAGAGTTATCAATCTTCGACATTCATTCCCTTCGAAATGTAATTGAAAGAACATTTGGTTGTGTTAAAGAAGAGATTCCTATAATAGCTAGTGGCACAGAACCTCACTATTCATTTGAAACTATGAGAAATATAATGTGGGCATGTTGTATGCTACATAATTTTTTAGCTGGAGTGGATGATGATGAGTCAAATTTAGCTTTGAAGTTGATCATGAACTGCTTCCAGCGTGATGCAGATAGATCCCAAACACAACAGTGAGATCATGATTATAGATTAAGGAGCAGATTTAAGGGACAACATTGCAAATGCATTGTGGAATGCTTATGAACATTAATAACAATTTGTGTTATTTATTTTTTAATGTCGTGCATGGAATGTAAATAATATTTTACTTTATGTAATTTGTTGTATATGAAGAGATTTACATAACATAATCAACAATTATATTTGAAGCCTTTGTGGATGACTTTTTTATTCATATATTTTTCGTATGAGTATTCTGTTGTATATTATTTAAATTTAATTTTATGTAGCAAATGAATAAGGGAAAGGGACAAACTAGTCAGAGTAGTACAGCCATCAAGGGAGTTAATGAGATGGACAGAGATATGGACCACATTTTACTAAATGCAATGGTTGATGAAGTCCACAAGGGTAATAGAGTAGACGGTAGTTGGACATCTGAAGCATATGCAAATATTGTACAAACCTTGAGAAGTGCTGGATTAAGGGATGTTACAAAGAACCACATTAAAATAGACAAAAGACAATGAAGATAAATGGCGTGAAGTACATGACCTATTTAATGGTCTCAGCGGCTTTGCTTGGAGTTCGATCAGTAAGAGATTCGAGGCTGAGGGCGAAGTCTGGGATGATCTTATAAGGGTAAATGATGTTGCTGTTCATTTCTTTACTACATATTGTTCAAATTTGTTTACTTAATATATAATGATATATGTAGGCTAAACCATCTGCTGTCAAATGGAGAACATGTCAAATCCGTCACTATGATCTACTTCACGAGCTGTATTCTTCTAATCAGACATCAGGGCATATGGGCTTAACTCCACGACAATTACATCGTACTCTTGAGAAGGATAATCAAACCATTGACCTGAACGATGCAATTGATGATACTATAATGAGTGACGAAGATGTGAGAAACTTTGATGATGTTCAAGTAACCCCACCAAATGTCAGATCATTCAATCCACCTTATGCACACTCCATTCAATCTACAAGGACTTCAGGTTCTCGTGTAACAAAAGAAAAGCACCTATGGTTGATGTCCTTGATGCTCAAATGGACAAGCTTACTGCAGGTCTTGATAGGGTTGCAGAGGCAATTATAAGCAGTAATGCATTGACTGAGAAATTATTTCAGGTGGCGAGCGGCAGGCATCTATAGCTGAACGACAAGGTATAGCAATTGAGAATCAGAATGAGATCATTGTGAACAGGTGACTATGTTAAGGAGAAGTACTGCTCGTGTCATTTCAGAAGAAGATGTTTGGGATGCATTAACTGTTATGAATATTGGAGACCAATATCGTATGCAATGTTACGATTATCTCTGCGACGCCAAAAGCGTAAATTATTTGGGATACCCGCTCATCTTCGACTTCAAGAATTAATAAGAATGATGACGAATTGGTTTTTAGTGTACTGTAATATATACATTAATATTTAATATGTTTGTAAGAATTTCGTTGACTGGAATTCAAATTAGATACTTGGTTAATTTTTTGTATGATCAGGTGCACCACTTTATCGATTTTGATTTGTAATTAATGCACTTTGTCACTGTAATGAATTATTTTGATATTTATGATATTTATATTGGATAATATTCATGTGGGTAAACCTTGAGGCTGTTGTATATACACATATGAATATGACTTTGTATCCTTATTTTTTTTGTATTCAGCAAGACATTTACAATGGCTACTTCTTCTAGCCGTGAGAAAAGAAGGAGAAATGGCAAAGAAAAGGCAAAGCAACCCGAATCTTAGACATTAATCATGAGCTGGCATTAAATCAAAGTGTCTTCTTTTCTAACAAAGATCAAATGAAGAATTACACTGCTCACTTTTTCTGCAGAAAGTGGGTCGATGCCAAGATCATGGACTTCCAAGCATTCCAATTAGCTGGTTTTCAATTTGTTGAGCTATTTGCTTTCCAAGGACTTGACACATTTGTGGCTTAAAGGGTGCCATTTATCCAGACTAAGAGTTTTCTATTCCAACATGATAATTCATCCAAATGGTGATTTGTGTTCTGAGATAAAAAAAACTAAGATTCGCATTAGGCCACAAGATTGGTTTGATTTAGCAAAATTGAAGTATAATGGCTGCAAGTTTGAACCATCAAAAATTGAAGAGTGGGTGAATTATAGCCAACATGATGCTTTAACTTCACTCATGAGGCCCGGATCAAAAGACATCCCACTAAAAATGTAAGTAATTTAATGGTAGAAGATAGACTTCTGCATTATGTTTATGCACACATCTTAGTTCACGTGCAGGAAACTATACAAAACTTATTGCAGAAGATATCTTTATTCTATGGCTTTGAAACAAAAATATTCCTATCAATTGGCCATATTACATAATACAACACATGAAGAAATGCAGACAAAAAATGATATGCCCCTTCCGTATGTTATGCTCATACCAAGGATAATAGAACGCTATCACTTGTAAGCGATGAAGATACTGAGATTACACTTAGTTGGTCTAGTTATTTTAACAGAAGGTATCTGAAGAAATTGAATATTTTCAATGTTGATGGAGTATGGCAATATTCTCAACAAAGGCTGCATCAACAACAAGAAGAGCCTCAAGGACCGAAAGATGGAACTGAGGACGATGGAGGTTCCACTACAGCTCAACAAAACAATCAAGAAAATATGTTAAGTCAAATTTGGTCTGGAATTCAAGGCTTACAACATGGATTGGATAATTTAGCTATTAATGTATGCCAATTGGACCAACGAGTTGAGGAAATTTACATACTTTGATAAGCGATTTGAAGAACTTGAGCATTATTTTTAGAATAGGCCATCAAGTAGATTATTTTATTTTTCTTACTTATGTCTGCAATATAAATATTCTCTATAAGACTTTAACCTTAGTTGTGTTTGCTTTTCTATAAATATTAAAATTTATAAGACTTTAATCTTGCTTTTCTATAAATCTTAAATTTTATATACAGGTCATTTATGAATATAATGTAATATAGTATAATTATATGAAGAATATAGTAAATTATTGCTATAGTATATTTATAATATTATTGTGGTTTTATTTATAATAATATAATACAAAATATATCTTATTTTCAAAAATTCGTGCTTTCTGTAATGATCATTATTCGATTATATGACTAAAATAATCGAATATATAGACATCATAAAAAATTCGTGCCTCTGTAATCGCCATATATTCGGTTATGTCTTTTAACATAATCGAATATATGCACACCTTCAAAAATTCGCCCCTCTGTAATGCACACATATTCGAATATGTTGGTAACATATTCGAATATACATCCAATATATTCGAATATGTTGTAACATATTGAATATATTTTCTCTGTATCATTCCGAATCGTGAAGGTTAAATATATAATTTTATTCTTTCACTCAAAATTCCCAAAAGTCAAAAGTAAAATTTCCTCTATTTTTTTCTACTTCTCTCCAACCAAACAACATCTATTTCTACTCTACTTACTTACTTCTCTTCTCTTCTCTTCTACCTACTTCCTCTCCCTCTATTTCTCTCCTCCTTACCAAACACAGCGAAAACTGGAAACTTTGAACGAATCCAACATAATTCAAACGAAAGGCACACAATTTTTAGCAATGAATGAACAAAATTAGCAATAAAGAATCGGGTACCGGGTATGGACTGAACATGACATGCATCCTAATGTATAGTGGGATTTACAATTGAATTGGTCGACTCGGAATTAACAAACCATTACAAAATTCGAAGAACGAATGAATTAATAACCACTTTTTGTCCAAAAATTAATAGAAGAATGAAAAGAATGCTATTAGAAACATAGAGTTCTGTTTTTAAGAAGCAATGTAGCAGGTGTGAATTAATTAATTGACAAAGCTGCAATGCATCCTGATCTCACCATCGGAGCCAGTAAGCACTTCTATAGAACCCATGCGCACCATGCCTGGGCAAACTTCTCAGCCCAACTTGCACCATTGTATGCATTGCTTTGAACCATTTCCTTTGTGGACTGGCTGGTAAACAAGGTCTGATCTGATGTCAACAAGCCACGATGGTTGATCAATCCCTCATAGTATTTGTTGTCCAAACGAATAGAGTGGAAGGCTCAAGAGGCACTGTTGGGTCTGTGGTGGCGGGTGGTGCAGGACACCTGGTTTTCAACGTTGCAGCATATGAAGGTCCATTGAGGGGTCTTGTGTGGATGTGTCACTGAAAGAGTATAAGCGCTTTGAGAAGGAGGAGCAATGTGACACACCTATTGAATGTGCTCCTGAAAGCGTCACCATTTCATCTACTGACAACCCCTTTCGTGCAAAATTAGTAACAAGTTCATCAGCACTCAGGTCGGTCCAGGAAGATTTTGTGGCACTTCATCACCGATAGAGACAAGACCGTCTCTGCGTCCTGATGGTACGTCGTAGTTTATGCCACCAACTTTGAGAGCACTGTCTCGTGCTGCAAATGCCAAAATGTCTGCACACGACACGGTTTGAGGACATGCAGCTTCTATTTGGGTCTTGACATCCTCAATCACCTCGAAACCGCGTAAGCTTGGATTGTTGATGGAATTGTCTCTCTCAGCTACTGGGTTACCCGATATCGATGCTAGTAACACAGACCATCACAACCCTGTACATACGAGGAACATAGCAATTTCAGAATC
>CM014730.1:47267209-47303808 GCA_004329165.1 Spatholobus suberectus | reverse complement strand
ACTTCCCTCCAATGATCATGAAAACTTCTTTGTCTTTAAATAGTGGCTCAAATGAAGCTATTTAGAAGATTCCAAGAAAGAAAAGATCAATTTCTAAATTCATTTTTTTTATTCCTTTTATCATCATGGTTTTCAACACTAAATTCAATTATCCATATAATTTTGATTTATTTCACAATCTAAAAGGTGTTTAACTCCCAAAACCATAATTCCTATCCTTTGTGAGAGAATTGTCTAGTGAGCCCCCTAATGAAAAGAGAGCAAAAGAAAAAAGAGATAGAGATATAAATTTGGTTGTTATGTTGTTTTCTCTAAGCTAGTAAGGGTGCTAGTATTAGGTTTGAGATTGTTCATGTCGTGAGAGAGACTATTAAAGTAGAAGTTGGTTTGGGGTGATTTTCTTAAATGAAATCATCCTAAGATTGGTAAGGAACATGCAAATGTTGCTTGAAAACAACATTAGTTTAGTGTAAGTCTTTGATAGTTGTGCAATTGTACCTTTCTAGCCTGAAGAGACAATATAATACTCATAGTATTGATCGGTTTATTAGTAGAAATCCCACTTGAGTGTGAGGACTGGACATAGCCCAAATATTTCTAGGTTAATTAGTATAAAAACTTGGTGTATTGCTCTCTTTACATGTTACATATTTATTCACTACATTATATCTGTTGCACACTTACTTCACTTTGAACCTACTGCATAATTTGCTTTTGTTAAAACAACTTTGTCTTATATCAAAGTATTATATTTGTGTTGTGATCTTTTTCTTCATTTTTATATACAATTTTCATAAACATATCAGTGATTAGAAAGCTCATCCTTATCCTTTCACCATTTTAGCCATTTGTATAAAAGCTCAATTAGGAAGCTTGTTCAAAAATCTTATCATTCTTTTTTGTCATGGAGAACACTAATCAACCAAAAAGCTAATAAGAAAGTTAGTTATGTCTACTCGAATTATTTGTGAGCACTAATAGTTAAGTTTATGAAATTTGACTACACTTTGTCCCAAACATCTTTGAGCTTTTTGAAGTTTAGAAACCTCTCTTCCTAAACTTGCTAACTATATGTTGATAAATTTTGAGTTTCAAGTTTAATTTTTGAACTAAGAAAAATCTCAAAAAAGCTATCAAAGTTTCAAGTTGGATAAATTTTCAAAGGTAATAATTTGACCCTTTTTCTTGTGGTTGGACTCACCACTTATCAGCTTGGAAAAGTCCTCTCTTTTAGAATTCAACAGTAAACATTCATAAATTAATAAAAATTCAATTGAACCATTAAATTAAAAAAGATGGTGCAAAATAAAGTGGTTAAAATATAAGTGTTACAATAAGTTGCATGCTTCAAGCTTTCCAAATATCTCTTCTTTTTCAAAAGCTACATCATATTATTTAATTTCATCTTGAATACTAGACAGATAATATATGGTCTATCAGATGTAAAGCTAGAAAAATTGGGTGGGCTAGCCCAATAGTTTGATGGATCAGGCTGGGCTAGGCCATTAAAATTTTAGCCCCAAAAGAGGCCAATTTGGACCCTAACTGGCCAGACTGAGCCCATAAAAAATAGGCCTAAAAAATGTCAAGTCTATTTAGCCCAGTATTATATATTTTTTTTGTAAAATATATAAATTTAAGGAAAAAAAACTATAGGCCACTTTGGTCCGACTCGATAGACTCGTCAGGCTAGGCCAAGCCAGCAAAAATGCAGTCAATAACGAATTTGAGCTGGCCCTGCCTTGAATATAACAGATTTTGCAACTATAGATTAGCAAAAGAGATGTGGGATGCTATATGCATAACACATGAAGGTACTGAAGATGTTTGTCTGAGAAGAGAGGTAACTTTTCAAAGACCCTATGAGATGTTCACCATGAAAGAGACAAAAACCATTGATGAGATGTTTAGAGGATTTCAAACAATTCTCACTGGACTTCAGAGTCTTGGCATTGAGTTTACTAAAGCTCAAAAGAATGTCAAGATTTTGGACAATCTTTCACAAATTTAGGAACCCAAGGTTGCAACCATAGCTGAAGCTAGAGATATGAAGACTTTAACTCTTGATGAGTTGCTAGGAGCCCTAAGAGTCCATGAAGTCCATCTCTTTAAAAGAGATAAGATTAAGAGTAATGAAGGACAAAGCTCTGAAGGTTCAGTTTGATGAGTCAGAGAGCTCAAACGAAAGCTCAAGCTGCTCTAGAGACGATGAGATCTCCCTTATAACCAAAAAGTTCAAAAGATGCTCAAGAAGAAAGGGAGATTCAAGCACTCTTCCAAAAGAAGAGATAATAGATTCAAAAAGCCACCTCAAGTAGAAAACAATGAAATCATATGCTTTGAGTACAAAAAGCCTGGACAGATGAAAGCTAAGTGCCCTAAGTTAAAAAGAGGGTGGACCACAAAGAAAAAGAACAACAAGAAGAATCTTCTAGCAACCTGGGAAGATCTAGAAGACAGCAATAGCAGCTCAGATTAGGAGAAAGCCAACATTTGTCTCATGGAAAATACTGAAGAAATTATACTCGATGTAAAACCTATCTCTGAAATCAGTTCATATTCGTCTGATAGTTGTGAATCTGAGTCTGATGGCGAAAAAGAGATGTCCAATGATACTCTTCTTGCAAACTCTCACATGATCTCCCTTAAGTATAGGAAATGCAAAGAAAAATATAAAGAAGCTATGTTAGAAAATGAAATAGTCAAGAAAGATCTAAAGAGTATGCATAAGAGTCAAGCCTCAGATCTTGAAAAGACTATACTTTTGTCTAAAGTCGACAGATGAAGAAAAGAGTTTATTAGTCTGAAACAAAATCTGACTAAATTTGTGGATGGATCATCAAAACTACAATAATTTTTAAAACATAGAAGATCTCCATCTGAAAATCTGGTATAGGTTTTGAAGGAGACAAGGATTCTAAACCATTGTCTTCTAAATCTTATTTAACCTCTTGTAACTTTTGTGAAAAAATTGGACACACATCTCAATGGTGTCAATACAAAGAAAACATATGTCAAATAAGATCATTGGGGCTAACATAAAGGACCCAAGAGTATTAGGTACCAAAATCTCAAATCATTCCTGTTGCAAATATCCTTAATAAGAAGAAAAAGGGATTCATTTCAGTACCTGGACAGTGGATGCTCACGACACATGACGGGAGAAAGGTTAATGTTCCTAGACCTCCAACCACATGAAGGAACCATTTGTTTGGAGGAAATGGAAAAGGCAAAATCATTGTATAGGTAAAGTGGGTAAGCCACCTCTTCTTCTATAGATAATGTGTTATGTGTTGAAGGACTAAAGTATAACCTACAACCTACTTAGCATAAGTTAATTTTGTGATAATGGGTTCATCGTATCCTTTAACAAGGAATCATGCATAGTCAAATGAAATGATGAATCTATTCTTTTTATTGCTAAGAGGCATAACAATCTATACAAGATTGAGTTTGAGGATCTAAAGAACAAAATGTCACATGTTAATGACCAAAGAAGGTGAAAGCTGGATTTGGCATAAAAAAGCTTGGACACATCAATTTGAAACATATTTCAAAATTATATAAAAAGAGTTTGGTGAAAGGATTGCCCGAGATTTCTTGGAAAACTCATCTTCTTTGTTAGCATGTCAAAAGGGAAACAAACTAAAATTCTTTTAAACCTAAAAATGTTGTTTCCACTTCTAGAACTTTAGAATTATTACATATGGATTTGTCTGGTCCCACAAAGGCTCTTAGTCTTGGCGGCAAAAAGTATGGATTTGTCATCATAGATAACTACTCTAGATATACATAGGTTTACTTCCTAACTTACAAACACGAGTCTTTTAATGTGTTTGAATATTCTATAAATCTGTTCAAAATGAAAAGGGTTTTTGTATAACTACAATCAGAAGTGACCACAGAACTGAATTTGATAATGTTGAGTTAGGTTCTTTGGGGAAAAGATGGCATTTTCGACAACTTTTCTTCACCGAGAACTCCTCAAAAAATGGGGTAGTTGAAAGGAAAAATAGAACTCTTCAAGAGATGGCCAGAACCATGCTCTGTGAAAATTCAATTCCTAAGTACTTCTAGGCAGAAGCTATAAATACAGCATGTTATATTCAAAACAGAATATTGATCAAACCATTAATAAATAAGACTCCTTATAAATTGTGGAGAGGCAAAAGACCCAACATTTCATACTTTCATCCCTTTGGATGTGAGTGTTTCATTCTGAACACTAGAGATCAATAGGAAAATTTGATTCTAAGGTTGATAAAGGTATCTTTTAGGATAATCAGATACATATAAAGCTTATCGAGTGTTTAATTCCAAAAACTTCCGTTGTTGAAGAATTATTCATGCTAAATTCAATGATACACTAACCCTTAATAGGAGAGTATTACATCTTGAAGATGATCTTGCAGACTTATAGATACGATCACCTGATCCCATGAGATCAGACGAAGCAAGCAACTTGAAGACAGCCTACAGCAACAAGCCGATGATCAGACGAAACAACCTTATAAAGATTGGAAATTTGTTACTTATCATCCACAAGATCAGATCATTGGAGAACGAACAAAAGAGTCAAGACACGGTCATCATTCAAAAATCAAGTGTCAGTGCCTTAGTTTTTGAAATCGAGCCAAAAACTCTAGAAGAAGCACTCATAAATGATGACTGGATTATAGCCATGCAAAAGAATTAACATCTATTTATAAGAAATGATGTATGGACTTTTGTTCCTAGGCCAGAACATAAAGCATCATTGGAACAAGATGGGTATTTCGCAACAAGCTTGATGAAAATGGAAGGTAATAAGAAACAAAGCAAGGTTAGTAGCATAAGGATACAATTAACAAGAGGTATTGACTTTATTGAAACTTTTGCCCCTGTAGCTAGATTAGAAGCTATTAGAATTATGCTTGCCTTTGCTGCTCATAAAAACATAAGCTTTTTCAAATGGATGTTAAAAGTGCCTTCTTAAATGGATTTATTGAGGAATAAGTTTATGTTAAACAACCTCCTGGCTTGAAGATCCAATTCTTTCAAACCACGTGTTTAAACTTAAAAAGGCTTTATAAGGTCTTAAACAAGCACCTCGTGCTTGGTACGATAACTAAGCAGTTTTCTGATTGCAATGGTTTTATGAGAGGCAAGGTGATACAACCCTCTTTAGAAAAGAATTTAACAAAGATTTCATTATAGTTCAAATATATGTAGACGATATAATTTTTGGAGCTACTAATGAATCTTTGTGCAAGGATTTCTCTGACTTGATGCAAAGCGAGTTTGAAATAAGCATGATGGGCGAATTAAAGTTCTTTCCTATTCTACAAGTTAAACAAGAGAAAGAAGGCATAAACATTCATCAACAAAAAAATACACCAAGAATACTCAAGAAGTATAAAATGAATGAATCAAAGCCTATAAGAAACCTATGTATTTGTCTATTGCATGACAAAGGACGAATCGGGTAAGCCTGTAGACTAGACTGTCTACAGAGGTATGATCGACTCACTTCTCTACTTAACTGCTAGTAGACCAGATATTATGTACAGTGTCTGCTTATGCACCAGATTTCAGTCTGATTCTAGAGAATCTCACTTAAAAGCTGTTAAAGAATCTTCAGATATTTAGTTGGTACCTCTAACCTAAGTTTATTTTATGAGAAAAATAAAGATTTCAGGTTAGTAGGATATTTTAATGTAGACTATGTTGGTGACAAAATTGAAACCCACTTTCAGAGATGCTGAGGCCAATGACGAAATACATAGAATTAGAACTAAATGGAAACCATTTAAAGCATAGGTGAAGTATTATCCATTGCTGTCATGCTAATTAAATGATAGATAGAAGCTTAATTAGCATTGTATATATGATTGAAAGTTATAAGTGAAGGACAAGACAAGGAAGAGAGTTGTGTTTTGTATATATGTTGTTCACTATTAATTAAGAGGTGGAGAGAACTTGAGCTCAACCAAGTGTATTTAATTATAGGCTTATTTTGAACGAGGTGAGCGAGATGACTAGGGAAGTTTTGATTTGGAAAACAATTAATTAAACTCGTGTTTTATCCTACAAATTAAATTAAAATAAGTAGTAGTTGAAGTTGTCTTTTCTGCCGTTGATCACTTGTCTTTAGTGTGATGACAATACCGGCTTAACTGAGTCCATCAGAAAAATTTCTTTTTCTTCGTGTTGGTGGCTGCAAGTGGCATTTAACTAGTACAATTTGACGAAATGTTCACATTTATTTACAATTAACAACACGGCAAGTGTAATTGAAGTACAAAGAGGAGAAAATCCACCTATAACACTACAAGAGAACTAGGAAAGGAGATAAGTTAAGTATACTTTGGATCCGGATGCCCTGCAGTTGGTAAAATCATGCATTCACACAATCGGTTATTTGTAACCGTCAGATGAAGATCAAACAACTCTCATTGTATCTGGATAAATCATATTTGAAATAGGTATTTAAGAATTGAGTGCGTGAATATGCGTGAAATTTTTGATTGCACAAAATCCATTTTCGTATACTTTATCATCTTATAAGTGACAAGTTTGTGAAGAAATTTAATGTTACATTCAATACCCCCAATGTTCATACTTCTAAAGAAAGAATAAGAGCTTTCAACGATTATTTTCAAGCTCCCTATAAAAGTCTTAAGAGGAGATAAGCTACAAAGAACAATTTTTTGCTAAATGAAATATGAATAACTTTGCATACTTGCAATCTAAATAGTTTATGCTAGCTATCTTTTATATTTTTATTGTGCTTAAACAGATGATAGCCTTAGCTTATTTAGTTACATACTTAATATGAGAGATTTGTTAGTGCCCAATGTAACACCCCTACTTTTGTATATTAAATTATTTTGTATGTTAAAAATTGTTTTTAAGTCATCAATGTATTTAGAACAATTAATAATAATTTTAGAAAATTTTATGGAATTTATTGAGGAAATTTTTTGTTAAATGACCAAAATACCCCTGGTTACCAATTTTATTTTGAAAGAGAAATAGTGAAAAATGTAACACTCTTATTTCAGCTTTTCAACTATTATTCTAATAATTGACTAGTTAATTCTGAAAAATCGGGAAGAAATTTCAAAATTCTTATTCCCACCCTTATGCTCAGGATTTCAAGAGCTATCAAGTCGTGATTTTTAATAATTTTTCTGAGCCAAAGCCTAGAAAAATTAGAAAATGATGACTTTGTCCCTACTTCTCAACAGTAAGGGCTGGCATGAGAAAAGATTAAACTGACATTAAAATGTCATTTTGAGCTTAGAATCATGTTATATATATTAAAATATAATCTTGGAAATTTACTGGGAATTTCTGGAATTCCTCTGTAAAATGACCAAAATGCCCCTAGTGTCTAATAAGCCAGCCGGTATTGGTTTAATGTCCAAAATTGGTGAAATGGTAATTTCAATTTATTTATAGGTGAAATATTTAATTTTAGAATTTCATAAAAAATTTGGTATTTATTGAAATGAAATAGATTTTTTATGAATTTTCTAGCTTAAAAATACAAAATAAATACATATAATTCGAAATAAATTAATAAAAATTAAAATTAATTATCAGAAATTTATTTTTGATAAAAAATAATGTATTTGTAAAGTTTTACATTTAATTGCATTTTTTTTATATTAAAAGTCAATTTTTTTAAGTTTAGACGATTTTATCGATACCGATTAATTTACCGGTAGACAAAATTGACATCTAGAAGTTGGACAGCTAAGGGAGCACGTCCCCAACCTAGGAATAGCTGATTCACCACCCTAAATGGTGTATGTGTCCCTAAATTGGATAAAAAATAAATAACAATTAGATTTATGACATAATAATGACATAATGGATGATGTAATGGTGGGACACCTAAGCCCCCCTCTTCCCCTATAAATACCACCATCCATGAACAAGATTTTCACCATTCCTCTCCTCCATAAGCTAGAGAGCCTCTCTCTCTCTAAAATCTTCTCTCTCTAGAAATTTTTCTTATTTTGTTTTTATGTTAAAATTTTACTAGTTTTCCAACAACTAATAAAGTTTTCTTTCTAGGACCTCTGCATCAACAATTTTATCCTCTCTATCAATTATCTTAGAGGTAATGGGGGGAGTGGGGTTGGTTCTAAATTTATTGTCACTTTGCATGTTGGTAGGAAGGGTTTTCCCCTAAACCCGTTTAGGCTTAAATTTTAGTATTGTTATTATTGTTTAAAGTTAAACTTTAATTTTACTAAGTTGTTACTCTACCAAAATTTAGATTATTAAATCATGATTATTAAATTGTTACTCTGCTCAAATTTAAATTATTAAATTTTACTTGCTAAGCTATTACTCTGTTCAATTTTAGAAAATAAAAATACATTTACTAAGTTGTTACTCTGTTCAAATTTAGAAAATCAGAATGCATTTATTAGTTGTTATTCTGCCAAAATTTTAGTAATTATACTATAATTGTTATATCGTTATTCTATTAAAATTTTGGTATAGTGCAATTTCTGCAAAATAAGGCAAAAATGTTAATTATACTGATGCTCAAATTAAATGAGACCAGGGAAACCTCTGTTTGAAAAATTAGGAAGTGATAAATTAGTGAGTAATGTAAAGCAAGTGACATGCAGTGGCATGACACCCTGCTAGGGAAGCCACAGTTTGGTACGCTAAGGAATGAAAGGCAGGGACCCACTTGCGGAGGTCTTGGGGGTAGGCATCGAGTGGTGAAGGTCCCAATGGCTAGCGTAGCGTCCTTAAGCTGGGATATTCTCCTGACCAAACTTGATAACCCCGACAACTGCTCAGCATCTCAGGATTGGTTTGAAAGTATACCTCTATAAATGGATATCCTAAATTGTTATTTTGTTCCTCAATGATGACGAGGACTGTACCATGTGATGGTGTTGAGAGAGGTATATGTACTCCCAGTCACTTTCCAAGTTCTGTTGAGAACTATTACCCACTAATGGAAAGTATGGATCCATACCTAGTCAAGGATAGTCGGATACAACTTAGCATGAACCTTAGGATCCTTTGTATTGTCAGCTGTGTTTTATCTTTGTTTTATGGTAGATTTCCTACCGTACATGTAAAAGTGATTTTAGAACAAAACACCTCACTCCATTATTTTCTTTTGTGTATGATTGATCGTGATTATTGAAGATGATATTAACACCTCGTGATGCTTAGTACGAGTTAGAAGACACGTCAACGGGGGAGGACCTGAAGACCTATAGTATTTTTTTTGTATGAGAGATAGGGTAGATGAACACTGCTCTGTATAGGATCTTTTGATGTATTTTCTTTAGTTTTTTTTATTATTATCAAACCATGATGTATAGTTTTATAATATATATGCATATACAATTTTATTTGTCATCTTTTACTGCCGTTTTCGAATTCTGTTAAGTTTGGAATTGCTTTTAGTGGAAAAAAAATATACACGCATTTTCATTTACTTAAACTTAATAACTAAATTAATATGAATTGTATTAAATACGAATGGGTGTTATACCTAATAAGAGACAATAGAAGTAAGAATACTTGGGATAACACCTAGAGAGGTTGTTGTTAAAGAATATTTGGATTGAGATCTTGAGGAGGCTTGGTTAAGAAAAAAAATATTTATGTTTAAGCATGAAGAGGCTTAGATAAAAGAATACTTGTAACAGTTTAAAACCATGCTTTCTAAACTATTTTTTTAGTAAGTACTCTTGGATTTTGCTAAGACTAGACGTAGTCTTGGGTCTAATCTAGGTGTATCCCTTAACAACCAATCTGGCCTTGTACCTGTTGTCAATTGTTTCATCTAAGTTGTATTTTTGTAAGAAAACTTAGGGCCTGTTTTGATAAATTTTTCAAATACACTTATAGGAGAAAAAAAATAGGAAGGAAAAATCAATTATTAGTTTCTCTCATAAGCTATAATTAGGTTAGGCATATTCTAATTTGTAAAAACTCTCTCATATTAACTTCTCCAGAAGATGATCTTTAACTTATGCATAAGCTAATTTTAGCTTATGGAGAGGTTTATTTCATTTTTCTTCTAATTTTTTTCTCCTATAAATGCTTATGGAGAAGTTTATCCAACAGGCCCTTACATTCTATTATCTTTAGGCAACTTGGCCATCACTCAAGTGGAATTCTTTTGAAGATCCTTCATTTGTCTACCATAGCAAATTTCTACTTAGGATCCTTAAAAACTTCCTAAAATTGACTAGGAATAGGCATAAATGATAACTCAAGGGCACGAGCAAGATAAGCTTTTGATAAACAATTGCATGAGACAAAATTAATAAAAAGTAAGATTGACTTTTTATTATGATTTTGAAAAACCAAATCTATCAAGTGCTATATTCAGGGAGAGGATATCTCCCACCTTGGACCATTCTTCATTCTGCTCCCTATGTGCTTAGTTTGCACCTTAGAGGATGCTATGGATTGTTGTATTCATTAGTTTTCTATAAGCTATAATTAGGTTAGGCATATTCTAATTTGTAAAAACTCTCTCATATAACTTCTCCAGAAGATGATCTTTAACTTATGCATAAGCTAATTTTAGCTTATGGAGAGGTTTATTTCATTTTCTTCTAATTTTTTCTCCTATAAATGCTTATGGAGAAGTTTATCCAAACAGGCCCTTACATTCTATTATCTTTAGGCAACTTGGCCATCACTCAAGTGGAATTCTTTTGAAGATCCTTCATTTTGTCTACCATAGCAAATTTCTACTTAGGATCCTTAAAAACTTCCTAAAATTGACTAGGAATAGGCATAAATGATAACTCAAGGGCACGAGCAAGATAAGCTTTTGATAAACAATTGCATGAGACAAAATTAATAAAAGTAAGATTGACTTTTTATTATGATTTTGAAAAACCAAATCTATCAAGTGCTATATTCAGGGAGAGGATATCTCCCACCTTGGACCATTCTTCATTCTGCTCCCTATGTGCTTAGTTTGCACCTTAGAGGATGCTATGGATTGTTGTATTCACTCCCCCCCCCCCCCCCCCCCTTATGTATACAAAAGAAAATTGTATCCAAAACATCAGCACATGTAGCATTTAGCTTGTTCAATGCATATGATAAATGTTTATTTTATATAATTAAAATTTATACTAAATAAATACTTTTAAATATATAAATTATATTATAATTAAAATTCATGATCTTCTATATATATAAATTATAATAGCTATCTTGAGCAAGATCTCTTTTATGAGCTCTTCTTTAACGAAAGTTTTTTTAGGGATTTTTCTTCAACGAAAGCATTTTTAGAAATTTTTCCTAGCCTCCTATATCTTTCAATCTATTATTTTTATCTTTATTTCTATGTTGAATTTCAATATTTTTTAAAAGAAATCATCAATAGTTAAAAATAACCTTGTATTACAATATAAATTGTTTATCATAAATCTAAAATATAATTTATATGTTCAAAAATATTTATTTATTATAAATTTTTGCTATATAAAATAAACGCATATATTGTGCATTGCATAGGATAAAATACTAGTAAAATTCTTTAAAATGCTTATATTGTGTATTCAATTTAGAAATAAAGATGACGATGATAGATTAAAAGAAATAAAAAACTAAGAAAAATTGTTAAAATTGCTTTCATTAAAAAAAAGATTCCTAAAAATGTTTTTATTAAAAAATAATTCTTAAAAGCACTTTATTCAACATAATTATTTTAATTTACATATAGAGAATATAAGTGTTTAATAATACCATATCTTTTTTATAATAAACATGTTTTCACCTCAATTCTAGTACGCACCTATTCATTACTTTCTCTTTCTTTGCTTCTTATCTATCTCTTTTTACTTGAGAATGTATAGCCCAGGATCGGAGTGTCAAATGATCACTTTTGTTAGAATTGAATATATAAATCCGCCGGAAAAGGTCCTGTTATTATTATTTTTTTTCTTTTCAGCAAGTCAATATTACGAGGTCAATTCAATAGAATAATCTGACACCAAATCAAGAAGCTAGCACTGGAAACTTTGAACGAATCCAACATAATTCAAACGAAAGGCACACAATTTTTTAGCAATGAATGAACAAAATTAGCAATAAAGAATCGGGTACCGAGTATGGACCGAACATGACATGCATCCTAATGTATAGTGGGATTTACAATTGAATTGGTGGGATCAGAATTAAACAAATCATTACAAAATTCGAAGAACGAAATCAATTAATAACCACTTTTTTTGTCCAACAAATAATAGAAGAATGAAAAGAATACAATTAGAAACAAATCGAGTCTTGCTTTTAAGACGAATGTAGCAGCAACCTGTTAATTAATTAACAAAGCTGCAGTGCTTCCTAATCTCACCATCGGAGCCAGTAAGCACTTCTATGGAACCCATGCGCACCATTGCCTGGGCAAACTTCTCAGCCCAACTTGCACCATAGTATGCATTATTTAGAACAATTTCCTTTGTGGACTGACTGCTGAACAGCGTCTGATCTGATGTCAACAAACCACGATGGCTAATCAATCCCTCGTAGTATTTGTTGTCCAAACGAATAGGAGTGGAAGGCTCAAGAGGAACTGTTGGGTCTGTAGGTGGCGGGTGGTGCAGGACACTTGGTTTTCAACGTTGCAGCATATGAAGAGTCCATTGAGGGGTCTTGTGTGGATGTGTCACTGAAAGAGTATAAGCGATTTGAGAAGGAGGAGCAATGTGACACACCTATTGAATGTGCTCCTGCAAGTGTCACCATTTCATCTACAGACAACCCCTTTCGTGCAAAATTAGTAACAAGTTCATCAGCACTCAAGGTTGGTCCAGGAAGATTTTGTGGCACTTCATCACCGATAGAGACAAGACCGTCTCTGCGTCCTGATGGTACGTCGTAGTTTATGCCACCAAGTTTGAGAGCACTGTCTCGTGCTGCGAATGCCAAAATGTCTGCACACGACACTGTTTGAGGACATGCAGCTTCTATTTGGGTCTTGGCCTCCTCAATCACCTCGAATCCTCGTAAGCTTGGATTGTTGATGGAATTGTCTCTCTCAGCTACTGGGTTACCCGATATAGATGCTAGTAACACTGAACCATCACAACCCTGTACATACACAAGAGGAGGACATAGCAATTTCAGAATCTGAAATTAATTGAAATATTTTTAATATGTATAGCATGTATATAGGGAATTATGGACTTGAACTTACCCTGACAAAGCAATCATGGAAATGCATTCTAATGAGACCAGCAGCTATGCCTGGGTTGTCGGAAATTGCTTTGTTTACTGTGCTTCTCACTATTGCCTCGGCGGATGGACATGCGGAACTGTAGAAACCCACCTTCAGAGATGCCGATGAGGCCAATGACGAAATATATAGAATTAGAACCAAGATGGAAACCATTTGAAGCATGTGATGAGGAGTATTCTCCATTGCTGTCATTGCTAATTAAATGATAGATAGAAGCTTAATTAGCACTGTGTATATGATTGAAAGTTGTAAGTGAAGGAAGAGGGTTGTGTTGTGTTGTGTATATGTTGTTCTCTATTAATTAAGGAAGAGGTGAAGAGAACTTGAGCTCAAGCCAATGTATTTATAGGTTCGTTTTGGAATAGGTGAGGGAGATGACTTGTGATGCTTTGATTTGGCAAACAATTAATTAAAACGCGTGTTTTGTCCTGCAAATTAAATTAAAATAGGTAGTAGTTGAAGTTGTCTTGTCTGCCGTTGATCACTTCTCTTCAGGCTCAATTTTATTTCTTATATTAGGTAAACATATTCATATCCTATTGGCCACTAGGAAAACGCTAAAATGTAATGACAATACCAGCTTAACCGAGTCCAGCGGGAATTATTCTACGCTTTGTTGGCTTCATGTGGCATTTAACTAGTACAATTTAATGAATTGTTCTCATTTATATTTACAATTAAGGTAGGACTACTTGCTATTGTAACCACTGGCCACTGTATGTTGCTTTTCAGAACAGGTATACAGCATAAAAGGTCCTTTTTTCTTTTGTTGAAACTTTCTGGTATCTAAAAGTCGCGTTGGGCATCGACTAATTCAAGATGAGTGAAGTGGAACAATTGAAGGAAATAAAAGTCTCCTAATATCTATTTTCTCTTTTTATTTATAAAACTTAAACGAGAAACCTCATTTATGAAGAATCAAGCTTCTTACCACCTAAACTAACAAATATAGAAAAAATATTTTAAATGTCTTTCACTACAGTTGCCACATGACATTTTTTAATTTTTTTAATTTATTGCTTTATATAATTGTTTTTAACTTTTCATTCGTCTCATTTATATGTTTGTTTATTTTTCATATTTCTAACGTTTGAATTTTATGTTTTATATTTTTATAGTTTTTTTTCTAAATTTTTTAAACAAATATAGCAATAAAAATCATATTAACTTTTAATAAATTTTAAAAGATTATTTAGTTATATGTATAGATGCATGTTGGACCTTCCTAAGTAACTGTCAAGCCCAATGCCTGATGTGGATCCTCCCACATGTCAACCTAAGTATTCGACTACAAAAGGTCGCCCTACACAAGATCATTTTCGACTCTTGCATCCAATCCATAGCTTGAAAAGGTCGACATGTTTTTCCACAATACATACCTTTGCCTATGGCTTGGAACTGGGGGTTGTGGACCCTCTCCATGATAACTGTTGAGCCCAAAACCCAATCTCAGGAGCTGGACCCATGTTTGAGCATCACCCAACCATGATTTTGGGATGTTCACATATTTTTTTGGATCGCATCCAAGTTCTTGCCAAGAACAAAGGAATTCAAACCCTCAAATTAATGTCTTAGGTCAACCCCTCTCCTGGGATAAATATACATGGCAACATCCAATGAAGACGAAACATACAACGCTTGGTCTTGCCATAGTCTAACTTCAGAGCCTATATCTTGGGGGTTACATTGTAACTAAAATATTCTGGCACCCATCGTGGTTCGGTAAAACTACTCTTGATGCCTTATGGCAAAGTTAGGACAACAAAATGATATCATGCTGGGGAGGTGGAAAAGTAGAATTAGACCCTCCAAAATCATATTGTTGCCTTGAGATAGAGTATTGGAGGAGGTGAGTGAGTTGGGGAAACTACCAGAGGTTTCCAACCCTTCTCAAAGGACATCTTGAAGGAGGATATAATTAATGGTGAATTTCTACTTTTGTTGTAGCTTCTGAATAATGTAGATATCAGTATCCCATTCTTTGTTCAGACTTACATCTTCTGATAAATCTTCTAATCATGTGTAGCTTCTAGTCATACTACCCCTTGGCTTGACTCAACTTCTGAACATGCTTTTGATCATATACAGCTCTAACCCTGTTGCACTTTGATCTTCGTGTCAACATTGTCAGCCTTGTATACTTCTGACTAGTTTTCCTTTTAGTAGGGTTGTTTTTGATGTGCAGATCCTATTTTTGGGGGTTGGCATACTTCAGGTTAATGCCTCTTGAGGTTGTCTCATGCTTCTTAATCAAGTCATGTTTTATAGAACATATCTCAAAGCAAACCATTAATTAATAATCTTAAGTCTAGAAGACTTAGAATTTGCTTTTTGACAATATATTATCATTGAATCTTCATCATATAAGGGATTTGACCGCAACAATATGTTACAAAATGTTCGCAGGGACGATGAAGGATACGAGACTAACATGGTTCAATAGGTTTTCGTTTCAGTCTATAGCTAGCTTCAATGATTTCTCAAAGAAATTTGTGGCCCAATTCATGACTAACAAAAGTGAGTCGACTATCCTAGGTAATCTTTTTGACATTCACCAGCAGCTTGACGAAACTCTAAAGGTGTACTTGGCTCACTTTAACGATGCCACAATACAAGTCAACGACTTGAATATGAAGATGTTTGTGGCAACATTTATGAAAGAACTACTAGTGGGGACAATTCAGTGAATCCCTAGAGCACAAACAAGCAAGCAATATGGACTAAATTTGGTTGAGGGCATCCTGCCACATCAAGGTCAAAGAAGTAATGGCAAGAAAGTGGAAATTGGAGAGACAAGACATATATTTTGGCAAGGAGTTGAAGATGGCCTCATCAACAAGCCGAGGAAAGACCCTTGAATCTGATTTTTATTGAATGCTGACTGATTTTATTCAAGTATACTAGCTTGCCATTAATGAAGTTAGTTCTTTTCAACTGTGACTAATTTGATAATACTCCAAATATAGGGACAATTTAGCCAACAAAGAAAAACACTTACACTATGGAGGACTTCAACCAAGCTACTCTACAAGACAACTACACTACTCAAGATAAAAGTTACTCTATGAAGCATAAAAGACGACCCCTCTAACATCTAACCCATAATTCGACAAAGTCAACATTATCATCTACAACCTCTTTACCTTCAACTTGGGATTGGTTGGGTTATGGACCCTCCTAGATTCTAAGCTAAGTACTTAGCTAGAGTCCACCATTACCATGCACCGAGCTCATAGGCACCAATCACATCACATGTTAAGAACTAATTGTTGGAACCAAAGACGTTGAAGCATCTAGACCCTCAAATTTTGAAGATAACAAATTTATTAAAGTTTAGGTTTCTATTTTTAAACTAACGAACTCACAGCGTCCAACCTCATGGCGTCCAACGTGTCAGTCTCAACAAGTGTCCAATAATCACACATATTGACCATCCAAGTATATAACGTTCAAATATTTTAAGCATTAAATGATAGACAGAATCATTCTAGTGTAAAAGCGTAGTGAGGCAGAAAAAGTAAGTTAACTTTTCAAGCTGCCAAGCCGAATGAAGAATGTTTAGAAAAGTAGACCTCCAACACAAAGCTGCTCTTTCCATTTTAGTGCAAGTTCAAAAGTTGTCCTTTTTGATTTGTTTGGAAGCTTGATATGCGCACCTCTTTCTTGAAGATTGAAGCCAAGTCTTCTTCAATGGCTTTTTTTCTACTAAAGACTATATATACCAAGAAAGAAGAAGAAACAACAACAACAACAACACACAACAAAAAAGTGACGAATCAAGCAAAGGATTTAAAAACGCTTTCTGTAAATTGCTTTGTTAAGCGTTCATTGGACGATAGTCAAAAAATCTCTAAAACTTTTTGTGTATTGCGCTTAATCTTCTATATCCTCACTGTGTGAGTTGAATCTGTTTGTAAACAACTGTTTTGTTGTGAAAGCCTGGAGAGGCTTGGTGAGAAAGAATACTTGGGTTAAGCAATCTAGGGTGATTGTGTTGTACAGCCTGAAGAGGCCGTGAAGAATAATTGTAACCAAGGTTGGTTAGTGGATACCTTCTGGGTGAAGGGACTGGACGTAGCTCAAGGTTAAGTGAACCAGTATAAAATTCTCTGTGTGCTTGTCTTCTCTATCCTTTAGCTCAAAAATGTTTTCGAACTTGATTTAATATTGAAAAATTAAACGCATAATTGAACCCCCCCTTCTTATGTGTCTCTTGCTATTTCAATTGGTATCAGAGCTCGGCCTCTTGGGGTTGAGCATCTAACACTACAGGGGTAAAAAATCCTAAGCATACATGGAAAACAAAGGGCAAGCTGTAAACAGATCTCCACTCTTCAAAGGTCAAAACTATGACTACTGGAAGCAAAGGATGATAGCATTCTTTGATGCATGTCACATTGACATGTGGGACATAGTAGAAACTGGTGACTATTTGCCCCTAGACCATGTTGGAATTGAGTTACTTAGAGGTCAAGTGGATAGAAGCCCAAAACAAAGGTACCTTCTTAACTCAAAAGCTAGAAATGCTATGATGTGCACTTTATCTGAAATTGAATATGAAAAAGTGCATAGTTTATGAAGTGCCAAAAAGATGTGGGACACTCTCGCACTTGTTTATGAGGGTACCTCACAGGTAAAGAGATCTAAATTAAGCTTACTTGTAAGACAATATGAACTCTTTACTATGGAAGAAATTGAAACTATCGAACTCATGTTTGGTAGATTTCAAACTATAATTAATAACCTGAGATCCTTAGGCAAAACCTATGATAATTATGATCATTTGACAAAATCTTAAGAAGTTTGCCTAGACAATGGAGACCACAGGTTACGGCTTTGAGAGCATCCAAGGACCTAACAGCGCTCTCCATGGAAGAGTTACTTGGAATTCTCAAAGTTCACAAGCTAAAGCTAAAGCAAGACGAAGGACAGAAGAGAAAGTCCATCGCCTTAAGCGTCCAGCATCCACCAAAGGAATCATCATCCAAAGCCCTTGACGTGGAAAAGTCTTCTGATGAAGCATTCGAAGAAGACAACTCTAATGAGGATGATATATCTTTGATATCAAGAAAGATACAAGCCATGTGGTAGAAGAAAGGAGGGTCTAGAGCTAAAAACTTGACGAAGAAGTTTAACAAGGAACCCAAGGAGAAGAGTCTCTCAGTTTGCTTTGAATGTAAAAAGCTTGGACACTTCAAAGCCGACTGTCCAAGCCTACAAAAGGACAAGAAGAAAACCTTCTTCAAAAAGAAGAAGAAAGGACTCATGGCCACTTGGGAGGACATAGACCTATCCTCATTTGAAGAAGAAGGAGAGGAAGAAGCAAACTTGTGTCTCATGGCAGAAACCAGTTCTGAAAGCTCAGAAGATGAGCAAGATGAAGAGGTAAACTTTAATGATCTAATTTCTCTTCAAGAAACATATAATGAATTGCTTGCAAATTCCTCAACCTTTTCAATAGGATATAAAGAATTAAAAAGAAATTTTCAAAAATAACAAAAGAATTTAATACGCTCAAAGAAGATTTTGAAAAAATCTCAAAAGAAAATGAGTTTTTAAAAGTAAAGGTTACTCCAGAAAAGATACCTCCTCATGAAGCGTTAGAACTTCAAAAGGAAGTTACTCATCTAAAGGAAAGCCTATCCAAGTTCGTCAATGGGACTAGAAATCTAAATAAAATTTTATCTTATAAACGGAGTCCTTATGACAAATCTAGGCTTGGCTTTACTAAGGAAGAAGCTTGTAAAACAAATAAAAATGTTACTTTTTGTAAAATATGTGGAAAGAGTGGGCATGAACCATCTCGATGCTTTCATCGTCTAGTTAAGAAGACGTCCAATGCCTTCAGAACTAACAAGAAAGGACCCAAGTCTATTTGGGTACCTAAGGCCATGATAATTCTTGTTACAGATCTGCTTAACAATAGAAAGGAAACACCAATCATGGTACCTAGACAGTGGTTGCTCACGACACATGACAGGCAAAAGGTGTATGTTCCAAAGCCTCCAACCAAAGAATAGCGGATAGGTCACCTTTAGAGGAAACTAGAAAGGTAAGATTACAGATATAGATAAGATAGGTAAGCATCCCTTCCCTTGTATTGAAAATGTTTTATATGTTGAAAGACTTAGACACAATTTACTGAGCATAAGTCAATTATGTGACAGTGGACACAGTGTCTCCTTTGACAAAGATGCATGTACAGTCAGAAACCTAAATGGGTCTATATTATTTTCTACTAAGAGGCAAAGTAATCTTTATAAGATTGACTTAAATGATCTCACAAATCAAAATGTGTCTTGTCTAGTATCCATCAACGAGAATCAATGGAATTGACACAAGAAACTTGGACATATAAGCTTGAGATTAATCTCAAAGCTAAACAAGCATAACCTCATAAGAGGACTTCCAAATCTTGTATACAAATCTGATGTTCTCTGTGATGCTTGTCAAAAAGGGAAACAAGTGAAAAGCTCTTTTGATTCAAAGGATATTGTTTCCACTACTAGACCACTTGAGCTTTTTTACATATTGATTTGTTTGGACCTACTAGAACAACCTCTCTTAGCGAAAAACGATATGGGTTAGTTGTAGTAGACGACTACACTAGATGGACATGGGTCATGTTCCAAAACACAAGGCTGAGTCTTACAAAGTATTTTCTATATTTTGCAAAAGAATTCAAAATGAAAAAGGTGTGTGCATAGCTTCAATCAGAAGTGATCATGGAGGAGAGTTCGAAAACGAAAGTTTTCAAGGGTTCTATGAGGAGAACGAAAATTTCCACAACTTCTCTATACCACGAACACCTCAAGAAAATGGTGTGGTAGAGAGAAAGAATAGATCATTACAAGAAATGGCTAGAACCATGCTTAATGATAATTCCATTCCTAAACACTCCTGGGCTGAAGTTGTAAACACAACATGTTATTTACAAAATAGAATATATATTAGACCTATCTTGAAAAAGACTTCCTATGAATTGTGGAAAGGACGAAAACCCAACATATCATATCTTCATCCTTTTGGATGTCAATGTTTTATTTTAAACACTAAGGACAATCTTGGAAAGTTTGATTCTAAGTGTGATGATGGAATATTGTTAGGCTACTCTGAAACGTCCAAGGCCTATAAAGTTTACAACTCCAGAACCTTAACGGTTGAAGAAGCCATTCATGTAAAATTCAATGACAATAAGCCTGATAGAGAACTATCATAGCTAGACGATTCATTTGCAGATATGAAGTTAGACGATACCAACCAACCAACGTCCAGAACCCAGTTGGACGAACCAAAGATAGAAGAAAAGGAACCAACTGGACGACAATGGCAGGTGAAAACATATCATCCAGATAACCAAATTCTTGGAAATGTACGCGATCATGTAAGGACAAGATCAACCTTCAAGGAGCAAGCTCAAACTGCCTTAATTTCCCAGACGGAACCAAAGACAGTGGACGAAGCTCTTCTGGACGAAGGCTGGATTAATGCCATGAAGGAAGAACTAAGTCAGTTTGAACGAAATTACTTGTGGCAGCTAGTTCCTGTACCTAAAAACAAATCTATCATAGGAACAAAATTGGTGTTTCGCAACAAGCTAGACGAAGAAGGCAAAATGGTAAGAAACAAAGCCAGACTTGTGGCTCAAGGCTACTCTCAGCAAGAAGGTATAGACTTCACCGAAACTTCTGCACCAGTAGCTAGATTAGAAGCCATTCGCATTTTGCTTTCATTTGCTGCTATAGTAATATGAAGCTTTATCAAATGGATGTAAAAAGTGCATTTCTAAATGGTATAATAAATGAAGAAGTGTATGTGAAACAACCTCCTGGTTTTGAGTGTGATACTTATCCTAAAGATGTTTTCAAACTCAAAAAGGCCATATATGGACTTAAGCAAGCTCCAAGAGCTTGGTACGAAAAGTTAAGGTCTTTTCTTTTAAAAAATGGTTTTACAAGAGGAAAAGTAGACATCACTCTTTTTCGCAAAGTCGTCCAATCACATTTTATTATTGCACAAATTTATATGGACGATATAATATTTGGTGCTACTAATGACGATCTGTGCAAGGATTTTTCTAAGCTCATGACAGCTGAGTTTGAGATGAGTATGATGGGAGAACTTAAATTCTTCCTGGGATTACAAGTAAAATAGACTAACAACAGCATATTCATACATCAAATGAAGTACACAAAAGAACTTCTCAAGAAATACAAGATGGACGATGCCAACGAAATGAGCACACTTATGCATCCATGTTTAGTACTTGGGCTGGACGACACATCAAAAAAGGTAGACCAAACTACATATCGAGGTATGATTGGATCACTACTTTATCTTACAGCGTCCAGACTTGATATTATGTTTAGTGTATGTTTATGTGCACGTTTTCTGTCTGATCCTAGAGAAACACATCTCACGGCAGTAAAAAGAATTTTTAGATACTTGAGAAGAACTACTAACCTTGGTCTATGCTTTAAGTCAAAGAAGGAATACAGGTTAGTTGGATTCTATGATGTTGATTATGCTGGAGATAGAATAGAACGAAAAAGCACCAGTGGAGGATGTCACCTCATTAGTGGAAATCTGGTCTCCTGGACGAGCAAAAGACAAGGGACAATTGCCCTGTCTACAACAGAAGTATAATACATTTCAGCAGCGTTCTGTTGCGCACAAATCCTATGGATCAAGCATCAGCTAGAGGACTATAGTATTTATGAGAGTAACATTCCTATCCTCTGTGATAATACTACTGCCATAAACTTGTCTAAAAATCCTATATTGCCTTGAAGAGCAAAACACATTGAAATAAAACATCACTTTATAAGAGATTATGTTCAAAAAGGGATTGTTGATATTCAATTCATTAACACTGAAAATCAATTAGTAGATATATTTACAAAACCACTTCATGAAGATAAACTCATCCATATTCGAGATCGTCTTGGCATGGAATTTATAAAGGAATGGTTTTCTTTTTATGTACCTTGACTGTCCAATGACATGTAGCGTCCAATGTTCTATAGCATCCAGTACATTTATGCATGCGTCCATGAGCATAACTGTTCGCATTTCATAACAATTCATATTTATGTGCATAAAAATCTTTATTCGTACTTAATCATGTCTTCATTGAAAATGATTTGAAATAAATGCTCTATTCCTATTTGAGTCACTTAAGCGTCGTATAACCACCCTCGTGAAACATGAACGCCTGACCAACATTAAATGAGCATTATCTCCCTTCAAATTTCAAAGAACCGCCAAAAGAGAAACCTGTCAGTTTTCTTCCTATACACTCAAGCACCTGCGACCAAAAACACTCACCTGACTCTTACTTTCTCTGAAACACTCTCTCTCCCGAAACCTCTCGAACCGTAAACCCTCAATCTTTCAAACAATGGTGATGGAGAAAATTGATGCCGCCATGAAGGCTGTGGCTCGTGTGGAAAGCCTGGACAAGGCTATCGTCCTTATTAAGAGCCGCTTTGATATACAAGCTCTTGACGACATAGGTGTGAAGGTTAAGGACAACCTGACGAGATGTGGAATCCTCAACTATTTCCACCTGAACGAGATCATATATCCAAAACTCATCAGACAATTCTGGAATTCTACAGAGTTCTCAAAGACAGACATTGTTGGCACTGTTCTGGGTGTGAAGGTCACACTGGATCTTGGTACAGTTGCACAGGCTATTGGCTGTGAACGGGCTGGCTCCTGCATAAAAAATGGCTGGGAGAAAAGCTTTGGAGGCCATGACACTGTCGACGCTGCTGCCTTCATGGAACCAGAAGGCGAAGGCCCCGTTGAGTACAACAAGCTGACAAAAGAAGGAAAAGTGTACCAGCAGTTTCTGAATAAGGGTATACTACACAAGGCTGGGTCGAAGGACAGCGTCACCTTCCTGCACAGGCTTGCACTGTTCCACATGATAACTGGTTAGTAGTTTAATCTGCCTCACCTCATCCTGAGCAATATCTTTTGCACCATGAGAAAACAAGGAGAGCTTGATCAGATACCCTATGCCACTCTGTTGAACAAGATTTTCTGGCAACATAAGGTATACCATGCCTTCTTTGCTCTATTAGTTGGTGAGCAGATGTAGATCCGGACATAAGGTGGTGGCCACAGGTTCACACAGTTACCATTTGGACGCAACAACATTGCCCAAATGAAGGTTGGTTTTGTGTTGAAGCCTCTAAAGACAACGTCCAAACATGTGGACGTTAAGGAAGAACTTGTTGAGATGATACCTCAGCCAGCAGAAGAACAAATCATCCAACATGCTGAGCCAATGGATAATGAAGCTTTGTTTGTAAATCCTGTAGCTGCTCGAGAAAGGAAGTCGTCCAAGGCTTGGACATCCAGAGTAACGAGGTCTAAGTCTCAACAGCCTCAACCTTTGCCTGCTATTGCTGCACCTACACCGGCACCTGCCAAAAGAAGACTCCAGATGATAGTGGAATCAGATGATGAGCCCATCGGAGTTCTTCTTAAGAAACAAAAGACTGCTGTAGTCGCTGTTCAACCACAACCACAACCACTGGCCGTCCAACCCTCACAACCATCCAAACGACTGACATAATCAAAACTAACAACAGTATAGCAAAACAAAAGTAAGTTATCTGCTCCTGCTGTTACTGAATCAGATGATGTGTTTGTTGAAACTCTGATTGTTGAACCCTCTGAACAACCCTCAGCCCAAACACAAACCGAAACAGAAGCCGTACCTGAACCAGACATGCTACTACTTGGTGATGAAGGTTATATCTGCACCATACCCACACCTGGACTCACTGAACCGCACCTTTTCATTAAGCCTCCAAAATAACCTTCTTCATCTTCCACCATAGCCACATCATCCACCCAACAAGAAAGCTTGACAAGAACCAAACAACAGTGGCCTTTACTGTTTATGGATGGCAACCAACAAACCCAAGTGGACGACAACGCCATTATATTGCGTCCAGAACCTCTTCTTGAGCCGGACTTTGGATTTGACTATTTGCCTTTCTCTCTAGACAAGTATATAGACGGCTACATCCATCAACGATCTAAAGCCTACTTGGCTCTACCACCTAGATCCATTGAATATCTGTCGCTGAAGCGATTTATCAGACGGAGATATTCAAGACTAGTGCGAGCCTAGCGCTTAACTGCCCATCCTTCTGGAGTACTTCAACATGGAGTGCCTCCAGTAGAAGAACTTGCATAGGCTTTGAAACAAAGGAGAGATCAAGCGTCTGAGTAGACAGTCCACTTGAGGCCAGTTGATTTGAAGTTTAAGTCATTGGACCCGGAAGAAGCTGGATTCTTCCCCTCACCTTTCGACCATATGTTTTGCAACTCTGTATTAGAGTATCAATTTTACATCCCTCCCTCTTAACACATCAAACCATCTACAACCGTCCGCATCCAACCTGACCGCATATGCCCAATGGTTCCAACCTTGGATGTTAACAGTAAGAAGGAGAAAATTCTGACTAAGACGCCTTCTTTACCACTATCGTCCAGACCTAAACTTCAACATCATCCAACCATTACTCCGGAATGGTACATTGCTCACAGTCTTTCACAAGACATGGACGAGGATGATGTTGAACGTTTCTGGCATCAATATATGTTCACTTGTGAACAAGAAGCGTCCAGCAGCGGAGTCTCGCAAGACAACAAGGCCAACACTCCAACAGCAAAGAACTGTGAGTACACGCAACGTCCAGCTCATGTCTTTCACTTCTGAAACACTTCTGCCACCTTTGTTCGTCTAGCTGATGCGTATCCAATAATTGGTATAGAAACCTCCATTCTCTACACTTTGATTAGTGCCCTTACACATCCCAACTCCTTCAAACCACCTTATCCTTGGGAAACACCACGTCCGTACCAACTTCAAATCCCTAACCTTCTATTCTTAGAAGCACCCCTTCCACCCACTGAAATTCACCCACCAACCCGCTCTCAATCACCCGCACCAACAACTCCACCGTTGCCTACTCCCAGTTCTCAAGCATCTGCGAACCTTCCCATCCCCATTATTGCCCTTCTGCCTATTTCAACTGTTGACCCCACCGTCCAACAGTATATCACCAACCAACTCTAACCCAACTTCTCACTCCTACAACAAATCCTCCAAAACCAGCAAGAACTCCTCCGCACATTGCAACCTTCCCCACCTCTTCCTCCACCAACTCCCAAGTGATCATGATGACGCTTCCTTTCTTTTTTTTCTTTTCCTCTGTTTTTTTTTTTTGATAATGACAAAGGGGGAGAAAATAATGCATAAGTTTTATAAGCTTTATGTATAGTCCTAAGATGTCTATAATAATTTTTTTTCTTCTGTATGATTTGTTCTTAAGTCTTCCCTTTAGTTACTCTGTTTGATTGCTCTTATACGTTAAAATTTGACTGCTCTGATTATCATTCGCTCTGATACTTGTTGCATTACATAACATTCATGCACAAACATTCTACACTCTGATACTTGGATATTTATTTGGACTAATATTTTGTATGTTTCAAGTATGCAAATTATGATATTTTAGACTCATGGGGAGTATAGTAAGTCTATCAAAACCTTGTTATATATGCGCTTTCCTTGTCTTATATATTTACAAAACCTAAAAATTAATAAGGTTTGTCATCATCAAAAAAGGGGAGATTGTTGGAACCAAAGACGTTGAAGCGTCTAAACCCTCAAATTTTAAAGATAATAAACTTATTAAAGTTTAAGTTTCTGTTTTTAACCTATCGGACTCACAACGTCCAACCTCATGGCGTCCAAGGCGCCAGTCTCAACAAGCATCCAATAATCACACATATTGACCATCCAAGTATATAACGTTCAAATATTTCAAGCATTAAATGGTAGACAAAATCATTCTAGTACAAAAGCGCAGCAAGGCAGAAAAAGCAAGTCAACTTTTCAAGCTGCCAAGCCAAATAAAGAATGTTCAGAAAAGCAGACCTCCAGTACGAAGCTGCTCTTTTGGTTTTAGTGCAAGTTCAAAAGCTGTCCTTTTTGATTTGTTTGGAAGTTCGATACGTGCACCTCTTTCTTGAAGATTGAAGCCAAGTCTTCTTCAACAGCTTTTTTTCCGCTGAAGACTATATATACTGAGAAAGAAAAAGAAACAACAACACACAACACACAACAAAAAAGTGACAAATCAAGCAAAGGATTTGAAAACACTTTCTGTAAATTGCGTTGTTAAGCGTTCATTGGACGATAGTCAAAAACGCTCTGAAACTTTTTGTGTATTGCGCTTAATCTTCTATATCCTCACTGTGTGAGTTGAATCTGTTTGTAAACAACTATTTTGTTGTGAAATCTTGGAGAGGCTTAGTGAGAAAGAATATTTGGGTTAAGCAATCTGGGGTAATTGCATTGTACAGCCTGAAAAGGCCATGAAGAACACTTGTAACCAAGGTTGGTTAGTGGATACTTTTTGGGTGAAGGGACTGGACGTAGCTCAAGGTTAAGGGAACCAGTATAAAATTCTATGTGTGCTTGTCTTCTCTATCCTTTAGCTCAAAAACGTTTTCGAACTTGTTTTAATATTGAAAAAGTTTTTAAACGCACAATTCAACCCCCCTTGCTTGTGCATCTCTTGCTATTTCACTAATCGACCATACATCAACCCTAAATTGTTGTTAATTAACCCTTAATGTCTCCTCGAATTAATGACATATTGCTATATATAGTCTCACCCATAATAAAACAAAAAACAAAACAAAACAATAGACCAAAACAATATCGAACTTTGGAATTGACATAATACCTATAGAATTTGGCATTAGTTGGAAGATGAATCTATTTTGGTTAGAAGAACTAAAAGTATGAGGGAAATACATACCTTGCTAATTTATACATTTGAAGCTACCCTACTCAATGTAAAATTGTATCCAAAACACCAGCACATATATATAGCATGATACATATATAATACAATATCCTTTTACAATAAGCATGTTTCACCTCCATTTTTATATGCACCTTACATGATTCATTACTTTCTTAATTTTTTTTTTCATCACATTACTTGTTACCTTCATTACCTTCTGTCTCATCAAAATAAGGATTGTCAAAATGATTATCTTTGTGAGCATAGGGGTTGTCTAAGTTACCCCAAGTAAAAATGGGGTTAAACAACACAATCAAAGATGATTAGTAGAATTTTCTATGTATTTAAAGATAGTTGGTATAATATAAAAAATTGTACCAATCATTTTTTATGGAGTTGTTTAACCCAATTTTTACTTGGGATAACTTAGACAACTCTGTGAGAATAATATCAATCAACTAAAAAAGGTCCTATAATTATTTGTTTTCTTCTTTTTTCCAAGAAAATGTTACGAGGTCAATTGAATAGAGCCAATTCCAGAAGCTGGAACTGGAAACTTTGGACAAATACATAATTCAAACGAAAGACACACAAATTTTTTTAGCATTAAATGAACAAAAATAAAAGGATAATGACATGCGTCCTATAGTGGGATTTACAATTGAATTGGTCGGCCTTACTATTACCAAACTCAAAGAATGAAACAATTAATAACCTCTTTTTTGTCCAACAAATAATAGAAGAATGAAAAGAATAGAATTAGAAACAAATCGAGTCTTGCTTTTAAGACGAATGTAGCAGCAACCTGTTAATTAATTAACAAAGCTGCAGTGCTTCCTGATCTCACCATCGGAGCCAGTAAGCACTTCTATGGAATCCATGCGCACCATTGCCTGGGCAAACTTCTCAGCCCAACTTGCACCATAGTATGCATTATTTAGAACAATTTCCTTTGTGGACTGACTGCTGAACAGCGTCTGATCTGATGTCAACAAACCACGATGGCTGATCAATCCCCCGTAGTATTTGTTGTCCAAACGAATAGGGGTGGAAGGCTCAAGAGGAACTGTTGGGTCTGTGGTGGCGGGTGGTACAGGACACTTGGTTTTCAACGTTGCAGCATATGAAGGGTCCATTGAGGGGTCTTGTGTGGATGTGTCACTGAAAGAGTATAAGCGCTTTGAGAAGGAGGAGCAATGTGACACACCTATTGAATGTGCTCCTGAAAGTGTCACCATTTCATCTACAGACAACCCCTTTCGTGCAAAATTAGTAACAAGTTCATCAGCACTCAAGGTTGGTCCAGGAAGATTTTGTGGCACTTCATCACCGATAGAGACAAGACCGTCTCTGCGGCCTGATGGTACGTCGTAGTTTATGCCACCAACTTTGAGAGCACTGTCTCGTGCGGCGAATGCCAAAATGTCTGCACACGACACTGTTTGAGGACATGCAGCTTCTATTTGGGTCTTGGCCTCCTCAATCACCTCGAATCCTCGTAAGCTTGGATTGTTGATGGAATTGTCTCTCTCAGCTACTGGGTTACCCGATGTAGATGCTAGTAACACAGAACCATCGCAACCCTGTACATACACAAGAGGAGGACATAGCAATTTCAGAATCTGAAATTAATTGAAATATTTTTAATATGTATAGTATGTATATAGGGAATTATGGACTTGAACTTACCCTGACAAAGCAATCATGGAAATGCATTCTAATGAGACCAGCAGCTATGCCTGGGTTGTCGGAAATTGCTTTGTTTACTGTGCTTCTCACTATTGCCTCGGCAGATGGACATGTGGAACAATAGAAACCCACTTTCAGAGACGCTGAGGCCAATGATGAAACACTTAGAATCAGAACCAAGCTGGAAACCGTCCGAAGCAAGCGTGGAGTATTAATATCCATGCTTAATTAGCACAGTGTATTCGATGAAGCAGATTGATTGAAAGTTGTAATTTAAGGACAAGACTAAGAAGAGAATTTGTGTTGTATCTTGTATCTACTTGTATTAAGGTGGAGAGAACTTGAGCTCAAGCGAATGTATTTATAGGTTCATTTTGAAAGAGGTGAGCGAGATGACCAGTGAAGTTTTGATTTGGCAAACAATTAAAGCGCTTGTTTTATCCTGCAAATTAAATTAAAATAGGTAGTAGTTGAAGTTGTCTGCCGTTGAACACTTCTCATATATAATTAGGTAAACGTAACATATTGACCACTTAGCATAAGGCTAAAGTTTCATGAAAATACCAGCTTGAAGCCAGCGGGAATTTTTCGTCGTTTTGGCCCCGACACGTGGCATTTAACTAATACAATTTGACTAAGTGTCTAAGTAGTTACATTTATGTACAATTAAGGCAGGACTTGGTAACCACTGTATGTTGCTTATAGGAACAAGTACATAGCATAAAAGGTCTTTTTTTTTTTTTTTTCTGTCTCAAACCTTCGATATCTAAAAGTGCCCTCGGCCTTTGCCTTGGGCCTCAACTTTCTTTTTTTGTGTACCTTGGGCCTCAACTAATTTAAGTTGGGCCCTACTATTCCCACCTAATTTTTTGCTTTTTTCACACTATATATTATACAACGTGTTTTTGTGTGTTAAGGGACTGCGCTCTTCATATACAACGGAAAAGCGTTTTCATTGTGTATGGAGGGTGTACCCCTTAACATAACGGAAACGCATATCCATTGTGTTAATTATTTTGAAAAAAATTAATTGAAATATCAATTATGATATAATTTACTCTTTTAATATTAATCGTGTTAGTTATGATATAGATTATCATTTTTAATTGAAATCAAATTAATTATGATATAATTTACCCTTTTTAATCGTAATCAAATTAATTATGATGCAAATTTTCCTTTCTAATAGTAATCAAATTAATTATGATGAAAGCATCATAATTAACTTGATTACAATTAAAAAGAAAAATTTACATTATAATTATTTTGATTATTATTAAAAACGATAAATTATCATAATTAACTCAATTTCAATTAAAAACTTGTATCATAATTAATTTGATTATTATTAAAAAGGATAAATTGTATCGTAATTAGTTTGATTTCAATTAAAAATAGTAATCTATATCATAATTAATACGATTAATATTAAAAACGGTAAATTATATCATAATTAATATTTTAGTTAAATTTTTTCAAAAAAATTAATACAACGAAAACATATTTCCATTGTATATCGAAGTTATACAATGAAAATATATTTTTGTTGTGTATCTCAAAACTATACACAATGAAAACTGTGTATTGTACGCAACGGAAACGTGTTTCTGTTGTATTAATAAATTGAGGGTAGAAAAGAGAGAGAGAGAGTAAAAAGAGAGTGAGGATAAAATGGTAATTGGCTACAGTTTTGTAAAAGTAAGGTGTGAAAAGGGGGGGGGGGGGGGGGGGGAGGTGAGAATAATTGTAGAGCACAAAGATAACACAAGAAAGGGGGGGTTCAATTGTGTTATATCAAATTTTCGCAATTCTTTTGTTAACGACGTATTGTTTGAAATAAGATTAAAAAGATTTTCAAAAAAGTTTTAAAAGACAGATGAAAGCTGAACGACAAAACCAAAAAACACACAGAAATTATACTGGTTCGTCTCACTCCAAAGACTACGTCCAATTCTTGGCAACAACCAAGTTCCACTAACTTTCATTAGTTACAAGTATTCTTTCCACAAGCCTCTTCAGGCTCAACCCAAGTAATCTTTCACTTGCCTCTCCAAGCAAATAGCCAAGTATTCTTTAAATCAAAGCCTCTTCAGGCTTCCACCAATCTCGTTAAGAAAAAGGTTTACGTGTGAGTTTACCTCACTGGGTTTAATGTCTTATTAGACAAATATACTATGAAGTACAAAAAGAATTTTACAAACAAAGTTTAGAAGAACTTTTTGTTTTCTTAAAGCATTTATGAATTTTCAGAATCAGCAGCAATTATATCAACAACAATTATGATCACAATGTCGCGCTCGAAGGAGGTCTTTTCTTCTATTTATAAGCTTCTAAAAAGAATCCATTGAGTGTATTGCAAAAGATGACCTTCGTCTGATGAAGAGAGTCGTTGGAGCATTAAATGCTGTAACGACCCAACTGTCGCTACTAAACAACCCTACTAAACATACACCACATACAACTTATCAGGTGAATAAAATCATATAATATCTGTATATGAGTCATACACATCAATTGAGAGATCCACCTATCTCTCCTGGTACCATACATGCATATCTGTATATTTGTCATCATCATGTCATACACAACAATGGGATAACACCAGCCCATATCAAAATATACATCACCGGGGAAGCGGGATACAAAACTCACTCCCTATAACTGGTCAATCTATACAATCCCATCAAAAGAATAACTATACAGAACAACGCTTCCAAAACAAAAAGAGTTGTCTCGCAAGCAACTCCACCATCATCTCTGAGCAGCCGGGTCCACTGAAGCCTCGCTGTCTGCTCCCACGCCATAGGACGTGATAATCACAGGCACATCAGCACAAGAGCAACAACAGGACAACCAATAATAACAAAACACGGCAAGGGTAAGCTTACTAAAACAACGACAAAGCATACGATGTTGGAAATCATCAACACAATATTCAACCACAAGTATATGGCACACCATCATATATCCAGAGTTCTCAACATCTATATACAGATGTACATATATAAAGCATTCATTTACATGGCAAAGAGTTCTCAATCCAAAACTCCATATCACAACCAATCCGTCACAACTATGTCAATACATGATGACACGACTCTTGAGAAATTTACAACATATTGGGCGATCAGCCAAGTCTTACCCCCTATTGTGGCCTATCTAAGCATCATTCAGGGATTGCCAAACTCTGATTTGCAGATAAGCTTAGTGGTTTGTCAGGATAAGTGTATATGGGTGGTGGCTTACTACGACACAAGGCCTGCATCACCTTGGCCTCCTGCGGAGTCGCCCATCCACTCATCCCCAAAGGCCCATCGTCAGCTGCCCCACGTCTTATCCAGCACTAGGTTGGAGGCCCATCTGAGTTCCAACTCTGGTCACCATCCAACTTACGTGCCTACCCACACCACAGCATGAGGTTCATCGTCAACTACCTCAGCCGCCAACTATGCATGTACTACACACCATCAACTACTCAACCACAACCAATAAACATACGACATGTATATATGTATATCAATACAACTAGTGGCAAAGAGGTCCATCGTCGGCTACCTCCCATGACCACTCACACCATCAACACCATACTACAACCAATAAACATACAACATATATATGTATATCAATACAACTAGTGGCAAAGAGGTCCATCGTCAGCTACCTCACACGGCCACTCAACATCCATCAACACCATATCGGCCCCAAATTGGCCTTAATCATAATCAACAGGTAAGGCCCTACCTAAGCAGCCTACCTCGTGAGAAACAATATCATACACATCAAGTGAAGGTCCTATCTAAGCAACCTTCCACTTCACAACCAAATCCAACAATCAACTAAAATTTGAAAACCAAACCTTCTTTGAAAACCATTCGAAAGATTAACAAATCTTGAAATTCATAAAATTTCACAATTTGAGATGAAAACTTTAAAATCTAAAATAATACATTCAGTTTTGGAATAATAGACTATGTCCTGTAGCAACAGATTATGTACTATAGCAACAGATTATGTACTGTAGCAAAAATGCATCAGATTTCTCTTTTTAGCCGAGATAATCGATTATGAGCTTGCATAATCGATTATTTCAAAGCAAAACCGGATTTTTTTTTTTTGAACAGTAGATAATCGATTGTCAGATGCCCATAATCGATTATTTCCGAACCAAATCCAAATTTTTTTTTCTGAACAATAGATAATTGATTATTTCCGAAACCAAATCACAAAACAGTTTCTGAAACTCCAAATAATCGATTATCAGATGCCCATAATCGATTATCTGTGAGGATTTTCAAAAAAAATGCGATTCTCTAGGAAGAAAACTCAAACTTTTCAACCAAATAGCATAGATTTTCAAATCAATGGTGTTCTAACAACCTCAATCTACCTCAACCAAGTTAATACCAATCAAATCATACAATCAATTCAACATTTCATCACAAAATCATCAATTTCTCATCCAAATCATAAAATTTTCCCCCAAAACCCATTTTCAACCAAAACCAACGAAAATAGCAACATCCACCGAGATTCAACCGATCATAAGGCAAGAAATTAGCATACCAACAATTTCTAACACAAACAACCGATTTGTAAGCTTCTCTTACCTCTAAAAATTCTTGAATCTAATTTTAGGTTCCTTGAGAATCTGGTGTTCTTGAGCCAAATCTAGCTAGGATCGTTCCTTTTCTTACCACAATCACTAAGTCGGGCCTAGAATTCCTCTAACACACTTATCAACTTCAAATTTCTAGGGAGAGATTGAGAGAGAATTAAAGAGAGAGAAAGTGTAGAGAGAGAAAGAGAATGGGAGAATGAAGGAATTCCTCCCTCCCCTTCCTTTATATACCCGACCTCCTTGGAGCTCTCACACGGACTTTTAACCAACTGAGGTCCAAACCTTACCAAGCCACTTCCTTTATCTCAAAACTGGTCTAATTTAACTATTTTCTCTCAAAAATCTAAAATCATTCTCACAACATATCCAAATTGGCTCAAGCGCATATCTCAAACTTCCTAAATTCAAACCATAATTTCAAACCAACAACTCACAACCATCATCACATACAACATACCGTACATAGCAACAATTCATTTATTTCTTTTAAACACCATAATCACATAAAAATTTTCACTTTTAGTTATTAAACCACTAAATCATACATTAAGAAAATCACAGCGTTACAAATGCAGCATTTTCACCAACTTGTCATATCATAAGATAAAGTAGTCTGCTTATCTTTTCTATTCTTGTACTTAATCTTTTAGCAGTTGTCATGTCCGCTTTCCCGTTCTGACATTCGCACACATATTCCTTCTTTTTCGCTGACTTTCCTCAAGAGTAGGTGTATAGGTATAATATGTTTCGAGGTAGCTTACGCTTTGATTGATGTGTAGATCATTTTAGAACGTTGTCATCGTCTGTAAGATTTGTTAGTTACAAAGTTTATCTAATCAAAAGATAAGACGATATTCAATTTTAAAAACGTCAGACGTTTGCATGCGAACAAATGATCAAACGATTATGTGAGGGCGTATATAATTTTAATTTGTTTGTTATTATCAAAATATTTGAGGGTTATAAATTCATCTTTGTCTTAACAGTTGAGTATGGATCTATTTAATGGGGTAAAACTTTCCTAACGCTTAATATTTTTATTTACAAAATTGAATTTTCAAACCTTAGGACCCATTTGGGATAGTTGTGAGTTTTAGTTTTTGGTTTTTTAAATGTAAATTTCAAATTAAAACGTGTTTGGTTAATATGGAGCTAAAATGGTCTTTAACTCAAATTAAAAACACTTTTACATTCATTTCAAAAACTTAGGGCCCGTTTGGGGTGATTATTAGTAATGAGTTTCGAAAATTTCAAAAACTACAACTAGTTTTTAGTTTTTAAAATTAGTTTTAGTTTTTTCTCAAATTTTTGGTCTCAAAATAAACTCATTTTGAATTTTTTTTAATTTGTTAAAATTAGTTTAAAGGTATGTTTGTGTGGTGGCAGCAAAGGTGGCGGGTAGTGGTGGTGATGACGACAACAATAACAGTGGTGGCGGCGCTTATGGTCGTGGTGGTGATGGTGGTGGTAGTAGCGACGACGGCAGAAGTATTAGTGGTGGTGGTGAGAAGAGCCATTGTCAAATGTAGTGATGCGTACTTTTTTTTAAAAACTAAAAATTAGATTCACAAAATCTTTTATTTTGGTTTTGAAAATGAATGTAAAAGTGTTTTAAAATTGAGTTAAAAACCATTTCAGTTCCATTTTAGTCAAACGCGCTTTGTTTTGAAAATTTCATTTGAAAACCAAAAACCAAAAACTTACAACCACCCTAAACGAACCCTAAGAAAAAAATTGTGAATTTGGTTTTTAGTTTTTTAAAAAAACACACTCTCACTAGTTGCTACATTTGACAATGGCTCTTCTCGTCAGCATCAGCACCAGCACCGCCACCACCAGCACCACTACTGGTACCACTGCCACCACTACCAACACCACTACCACCACCACCACACTAGCATCACCACCACCACCACCACAATCACCACCACACAAACACACCCTTTAACTAATTTTAATTGGACAGGAACCTTTCAAGGTGAGTTTATTTTGAAACTAAAAATTGAAGAAAAAAACTTAAATTGATTTTAAAAACCAAAAACTGGCTATCGTTTTTGAAATTTTGGAAACTAATAACTAAAAATCATGCCAAAGGGACCCTTATTTAAAAGGAATCAACTCCTTACCACCTAAACTAATAAATAATGAAAATATAAGAAGTCTTTCACAATAGTTGTGACATGACATTTTTTACTTTTTAATTGAGTAAATAATGTATGCACTAATAGTCTAAATAATTTTTACACATTCATTCAATCACAAACTGTTATGTATAGTTAATTTATTAATTTTTACAATAACTAACTTAAAAGCTATACCAAAGATAATTTTGATTGATTGACGATGTAAACTTTTTGTACTGACAATATATAGAAATTAAAATCTTTTATTTTATTACTTTATATTTTTTATTAACTTTCCATTTGTCCCATTTATATTTCTTTATTTTTCATACTTCTAACCTTTTCAATTTTGAATTTATATTTTTATAGTTATTTTTTCTAAATTGTTTAAACAAATAACGATAAAAGATTATTTAGCTATATGTATGTCTTAATAGATAAAAATAAATATATATTAATATAATACCCATAAAGTATTATATTTTTTATTTACAAATTTTATTATCTATAAATTTTATTTTACAATGTCTAATAATTAAAAAATTAATTAAATAAAATTTAATTAATTTTAATTTTGTATGTTTTATTGATAATATATTTAATTTTATTCATATTAATAATATTATCTTGCATAATGTATCAATTGTTGATATATATATAAGATAATAGGTTAAATAGTGTGTATGGCGGGGGGTGGGGGGGAGATCAACTTACATTAGTGTGAGTTACACCTACTTTTATCAATAATTTAATTAATTTTTATTAATCTAATCATTGAATTATAACTATTTATTTCTTAGATTGTTTGTTTCAAATGTTGTGACATTAAACAACAATAAAAAAAATCAAATGGGTCATTTTTTTACGATTTTCATCATCTATGATTGTACCTTCTGATCGTAGAAATAAAGTCTTTATACTACCAAGGCTACACACTTAAGAGTTGAGCTCAGGGGCACTCTAATACACTACTCAAAAAGACGATCAAAAGGAGAATGCAAGAGCCTTAGAAAGCACAAGCTTTCTAAGTGAATTGTACCTAAAGTAAGAATTTTATTACTGGCAGTTTTCAACTTTCAAATACAATTTCA
>CM014730.1:47107997-47261407 GCA_004329165.1 Spatholobus suberectus | reverse complement strand
AAACATAATATCAATCTGGACGCTGTAAGATAAGTAGTGATCCAATCATACCTCGATATGTAGTTTGGTCTACCTTTTTTGATGTGTCGTCCAGCCCAAGTACTAAACATGGATGCATAAGTGTGCTCATTCGTTGGCATCGTCCATCTTGTATTTCTTGAGAAGTTCTTTTGTGTACTTCATTTGATGTATGAATATGCTGTTGTTAGTCTATTTTACTTGTAATCCCAGGAAGAATTTAAGTTCTCCCATCATACTCATCTCAAACTCAGCTGTCATGAGCTTAGAAAAATCCTTGCACAGATCGTCATTAGTAGCACCAAATATTATATCGTCCATATAAATTTGTGCAATAATAAAATGTGATTGGACGACTTTGCGAAAAAGAGTGATGTCTACTTTTCCTCTTGTAAAACCATTTTTTAAAAGAAAAGACCTTAACTTTCGTACCAAGCTCTTGGAGCTTGCTTAAGTCCATATATGGCCTTTTTGAGTTTGAAAACATCTTTAGGATAAGTATCACACTCAAAACCAGGAGGTTGTTTCACATACACTTCTTCATTTATTAACCATTTAGAAATGCACTTTTTTACATCCATTTGATAAGCTTCATATTACTATAGCAGCAAATGAAAGCAAAATGCGAATGGCTTCTAATCTAGCTACTGGTGCAGAAGTTTCGGTGAAGTCTATACCTTCTTGCTGAGAGTAGCCTGAGCCACAAGTCTGGCTTTGTTTCTTACCATTTTGCCTTCTTCGTCTAGCTTGTTGCGAAACACCAATTTTGTTCCTATGATAGATTTGTTTTTAGGTGCAGGAACTAGCTGCCACAAGTCATTTCGTTCAAACTGACTTAGTTCTTCCTTCAGGCATTAATCCAGCCTTCGTCCAGAAGAGCTTCGTCCACTGTCTTTGGTTCCGTCTGGGAAATTAAGGCAGTTTGAGCTTGCTCTTGAAGGTTGATCTTGTCCTTACATGATCGCGTACATTTCCAAGAATTTGGTTATCTGGATGATATGTTTTCACCTGCCATTGTCGTCCAGTTGGTTCCTTTTCTTCTATCTTTGGTTCGTCCAACTGGGTTCTGGACGTGGTTGGTTGGTATCGTCTAACTTCATATCTGCAAATGAATCGTCTAGCTATGATAGTTCTCTATCAGGCTTATTGTCATTGAATTTTACATGAATGGCTTCTTCAACCGTTAAGGTTCTGGAGTTGTAAACTTTATAGGCCTTGGACGTTTCAGAGTAGCCTAACAATATTCCATCATCACACTTAGAATCAAACTTTCCAAGTCCTTAGTGTTTAAAATAAAACATTGACATCCAAAAGGATGAAGATATGATATGTTGGGTTTTCGTCCTTTCCACAATTCATAGGAGTCTTTTTCAAGATAGGTCTAATATATTTCTATTTTGTAAATAACATGTGTGTTTACAACTTCAGCCCAGGAGTGTTTAGGAATGGAATTATCATTAAGCATGGTTCTAGCCATTTCTTGTAATGATCTATTCTTTCTCTCTACCACACCATTTTCTTGAGGTGTTCGTGGTATAGAGAAGTTGTGGAAATTTTCGTTCTCCTCATAGAACCCTTGAAAACTTTCGTTTTCGAACTCTCCTCCATGATCACTTCTGATTGAAGCTATGCACACACCTTTTTCATTTTGAATTCTTTTGCAAAATAGAAAATACTTTGTAAGACTCAGCCTTGTGTTTTGGAACATGACCCATGTCCATCTAGTGTAGTCGTCTACTACAACTAACCCATATCGTTTTTCGCTAAGAGAGGTTGTTCTAGTAGGTCCAAACAAATCAACATGTAAAAAAGCTCAAGTGGTCTAGTAGTGGAAACAATCCTTTGAATCAAAAGAGCTTTTCACTTGTTTCCCTTTTTGACAAGCATCACAGAGAACATCAGATTTGTATACAAGATTTGGAAGTCCTCTTATGAGGTTATGCTTGTTTAGCTTTGAGATTAATCTCAAGCTTATATGTCCAAGTTTCTTGTGTCAATTCCATTGATTCTCGTTGATGGATACTAGACAAGACACATTTTGATTTGTGAGATCATTTAAGTCAATCTTATAAAGATTACTTTGCCTCTTAGTAGAAAATAATATAGACCCATTGGTTCTGACTGTACATGCATCTTTGTCAAAGGAGACACTGTGTCCACTGTCACATAATTGACTTATGCTCAGTAAATTGTGTCTAAGTCTTTCAACATATAAAACATTTTCAATACAAGGGAAGGGATGCTTACCTATCTTATCTATATCTGTAATCTTACCTTTCTAGTTTCCTCTAAAGGTGACCTATCCGCTATTCTTTGGTTGGAGGCTTTGGAACATACACCTTTTGCCTGTCTGTGTCGTGAGCAACCACTGTCTAGGTACCATGATTGGTGTTTCCTTTCTATTGTTAAGCAGATCTGTAACAAGAATTATCATGGCCTTAGGTACCCAAATAGACTTGGGTCCTTTCTTGTTAGTTCTGAAGGCATTGGACGTCTTCTAACGACGATGAAAGCATCGAGATGGTTCATGCCCACTCTTTCCACATATTTTACAAAAAGTAACATTTTTATTTGTTTTACAAGCTTCTTCCTTAGTAAAGCCAAGCCTAGATTTGTCATAAGGACTCCGTTTATAAGATAAAATTTTATTTAGATTTCTAGTCCCATTGACGAACTTGGATAGGCTTTCCTTTAGATGAGTAACTTCCTTTTGAAGTTCTAACGCTTCATGAGGAGGTATCTTTTCTGGAGTAACCTTTACTTTTAAAAACTCATTTTCTTTTGAGATTTTTTCAAAATCTTCTTTGAGTGTATTAAATTCTTTTGTTATTTTGAAAATTTCTTTTTAATTCTTTATATCCTATTGAAAAGGTTGAGGAATTTGCAAGCAATTCATTATATGTTTCTTGAAGAGAAATTAGATCATTAAAGTTTACCTCTTCATCTTGCTCATCTTCTGAGCTTTCAGAACTGGTCTCTGCCATGAGACACAAGTTTGCTTCTTCCTCTCCTTCTTCTTCAAATGAGGATAGGTCTATGTCCTCCCAAGTGGCCATGAGTCCTTTCTTCTTCTTTTTGAAGAAGGTTTTCTTCTTGTCCTTTTGTAGGCTTGGACAGTCGGCTTTGAAGTGTCCAAGCTTTTTACATTCAAAGCAAACTGAGAGACTCTTCTCCTTGGGTTCCTTGTTAAACTTCTTCATCAAGTTTTTAGCTCTAGACCCTCCTTTCTTCTACCACATGGCTTGTATCTTTCTTGATATCAAAGATATATCATCCTCATTAGAGTTGTCTTCTTCGAATGCTTCATCAGAAGACTTTTCCACGTCAAGGGCTTTGGATGATGATTCCTTTGGTGGATGCTGGACGCTTAAGGCGATGGACTTTCTCTTCTGTCCTTCGTCTTGCTTTAGCTTTAGCTTGTGAACTTTGAGAATTCCAAGTAACTCTTCCATGGAGAGCGGTGTTAGGTCCTTGGATGCTCTCAAAGCCGTAACCTGTGGTCTCCATTGTCTAGGCAAACTTCTTAAGATTTTGTCAAATGATCATAATTATCATAGGTTTTGCCTAAGGATCTCAGGTTATTAATTATAGTTTGAAATCTACCAAACATGAGTTCGATAGTTTCAATTTCTTCCATAGTAAAGAGTTCATATTGTCTTACAAGTAAGCTTAATTTAGATCTCTTTACCTGTGAGGTACCCTCATAAACAAGTGCGAGAGTGTCCCACATCTTTTTGGCACTTCATAAACTATGCACTTTTTCATATTCAATTTCAGATAAAGTGCACATCATAGCATTTCTAGCTTTGAGTTAAGAAGGTACCTTTGTTTTGGGCTTCTATCCACTGACCTCTAAGTAACTCAATTCCAACATGGTCTAGGGGCAAATAGTCACCAGTTTCTACTATGTCCCACATGTCAATGTGACATGCATCAAGAATGCTATCATCCTTTGCTTCCAGTAGTCATAGTTTTGACCTTTGAAGAGTGGAGATCTGTTTACAGCTTGCCCTTTGTTTTCCATGTATGCTTAGGATTTTTTACCCCTGTAGTGTTAGATGCTCAACCCAAGAGGCCGAGCTCTGATACCAATTGAAATAGCAAGAGACACATAAGAAGGGGGGGTTCAATTATGCGTTTAATTTTTCAATATTAAATCAAGTTCGAAACATTTTTGAGCTAAAGGATAGAGAAGACAAGCACACAGAGAATTTTATACTGGTTCACTCTAACCTTGAGCTACGTCCAGTCCCTTCACCCAGAAGGTATCCACTAACCAACCTTGGTTACAATTATTCTTCACGGCCTCTTCAGGCTGTACAACACAATCACCTAGATTGCTTAACCCAAGTATTCTTTCTCACCAAGCCTCTCCAGGCTTTCACAACAAAACAGTTGTTTACAAACAGATTCAACTCACACAGTGAGGATATAGAAGATTAAGCGCAATACACAAAAGTTTTAGAGATTTTTTGACTATCGTCCAATGAACGCTTAACAAAGCAATTTACAGAAAGCGTTTTTAAATCCTTTGCTTGATTCGTCACTTTTTGTTGTGTGTTGTTGTGTTGTTGTTCTTCTTCTTTCTGGTATATATAGTCTTTAGTAGAAAAAAAGCCATTGAAGAAGACTTGGCTTCAATCTTCAAGAAAGAGGTGCGCATATCAAGCTTCCAAACAATCAAAAAGGACAACTTTTGAACTTGCACTAAAATGGAAAGAGCAGCTTTGTGTTGGGAGGTCTACTTTCTAAACATTCTTCATTCGGCTTGGCAGCTTGAAAAGTTAACTTACTTTTTCTGCCTCACTACGCTTTTACACTAGAATGATTCTGTCTATCATTTAATGCTTAAAATATTTGAACGTTATATACTTGGATGGTCAATATGTGTGATTATTGGACACTTGTTGAGACTGACACGTTGGACGCCATGAGGTTGGACGCTGTGAGTTCGTTAGTTTAAAAATAGAAACCTAAACTTTAATAAATTTGTTATCTTCAAAATTTGAGGGTCTAGATGCTTCAACGTCTTTGGTTCCAACAATTAGTTCTTAACATGTGATGTGATTGGTGCCTATGAGCTCGGTGCATGGTAATGGTGGACTCTAGCTAAGTACTTGGCTTAGATCTAGGAGGGTCATAACCCAACCAATCCCAAGTTGAAGGTAAAGAGGTTGTAGATGATAATGTTGACTTTGTCGAATTATGGGTTAGATGTTAGAGGGGTCGTCTTTTATGCTTCATAGAGTAACTTTTATCTTGAGTAGTGTAGTTTGTCTTGTAGAGTAGCTTGGTTGAAGTCCTCCATAGTGTAAGTGTTTTTCTTTGTTGGCTAAATTGTCCCTATATTTGGAGTATTATCAAATTAGTCACAGTTGAAAAGAACTAACTTCATTAATGGCAAGCTAGTATACTTGAATAAAATCAGTCAGCATTCAATAAAAATCAGATTCAAGGGTCTTTCCTCGGCTTGTTGATGAGGCCATCTTCAACTCCTTGCCAAAATATATGTCTTGTCTCTCCAATTTCCCACTTTCTTGCCATTACTTCTTTGACCTTGATGTGGCAGGATGCCCTCAACCAAATTTAGTCCATATGCTTGCTTGTTTGTGCTCTAGGGATTCACTGAATTGTCCCCACTAGTAGTTCTTTCATAAATGTTGCCACAAACATCTTCATATTCAAGTCGTTGACTTGTATTGTGGCATCGTTAAAGTGAGCCAAGTACACCTTTAGAGTTTCGTCAAGCTGCTGGTGAATGTCAAAAAGATTACCTAGGATAGTCGACTCACTTTTGTTAGTCATGAATTGGGCCACAAATTTCTTTGAGAAATCATTGAAGCTAGCTATAGACTGAAACGAAAACCTATTGAACCATGTTAGTCTCGTATCCTTCATCGTCCCTGCGAACATTTTGTAACATATTGTTGCGGTCAAATCCCTTATATGATGAAGATTCAATGATAATATATTGTCAAAAGCAAATTCTAAGTCTTCTAGACTTAAGATTATTAATTAATGGTTTGCTTTGAGATATGTTCTATAAACATGACTTGATTAAGAAGCATGAGACAACCTCAAGAGGCATTAACCTGAAGTATGCCAACCCCCAAAAATAGGATCTGCACATCAAAAACAACCCTACTAAAAGGAAAACTAGTCAGAAGTATACAAGGCTGACAATGTTGACACGAAGATCAAAGTGCAACAGGGTTAGAGCTGTATATGATCAAAAAGCATGTTCAGAAGTTGAGTCAAGCCAAGGGGTAGTATGACTAGAAGCTACACATGATTAGAAGATTTATCAGAAGATGTAAGTCTGAACAAAGAATGGGATACTGATATCTACATTATTCAGAAGCTACAACAAAAGTAGAAATTCACCATTAATTATATCCTCCTTCAAGATGTCCTTTGAGAAGGGTTGGAAACCTCTGGTAGTTTCCCCAACTCACTCACCTCCTCCAATACTCTATCTCAAGGCAACAATATGATTTTGGAGGGTCTAATTCTACTTTTCCACCTCCCCAGCATGATATCATTTTGTTGTCCCTAACTTTGCCATAAGGCATCAAGAGTAGTTTTACCGAACCACGATGGGTGCCAGAATATTTTAGTTACAATGTAACCCCCAAGATATAGGCTCTGAAGTTAGACTATGGCAAGACCAAGCGTTGTATGTTTCGTCTTCATTGGATGTTGCCATGTATATTTATCCCAGGAGAGGGGTTGACCTAAGACATTAATTTGAGGGTTTGAATTCCTTGTTCTTGGCAAGAACTTGGATGCGATCCAAAAAAATATGTGAACATCCAAAATCATGGTTGGGTGATGCTCAAACATGGGTCCAGCTCCTGAGATTGGGTTTTGGGCTCAACAGTTATCATGGAGAGGGTCCACACCCCCCAGTTCCAAGCCATAGGCAAAGGTATGTATTGTGGAAAAACATGTCGACCTTTTCAAGCTATGGATTGGATGCAAGAGTCGAAAATGATCTTGTGTAGGGCGACCTTTTGTAGTCGAATACTTAGGTTGACATGTGGAGGATCCACATCAGGCATTGGGCTTGACAGTTACTTAGGAAGGTCCAACATGCATCTATACATATAACTAAATAATCTTTTAAAATTATTAAAGTTAATATGATTTTTATTGCTATATTTGTTTAAAAAATTTAGAAAAAAAACTATAAAAATATAAACATAAAATTCAAACGTTAGAAATATGAAAAATAAACAAACATATAAATGAGACGAATGAAAAGTTAAAAACAATTATATAAAGCAATAAATTAAAAAAATTAAAAAATGTCATGTGGCAACTGTAGTGAAAGACATTTAAAATATTTTTTCTATATTTGTTAGTTTAGGTGGTAAGAAGCTTGATTCTTCATAATGAGGTTTCTCGTTTAAGTTTTATAAATAAAAAGAGAAAATAGATATTAGGAGACTTTTATTTCCTTCAATTGTTCCACTTCACTCATCTGAATTAGTCGATGCCCAACGCGACTTTTAGATACCAGAAAGTTTCAACAAAAGAAAAAAGGACCTTTTATGCTGTATACCTGTTCTGAAAAGCAACATACAGTGGCCAGTGGTTACAATAGCAAGTAGTCCTACCTTAATTGTAAATATAAATGAGAACAATTCATTAAATTGTACTAGTTAAATGCCACATGAAGCCAACAAAGCGTAGAATAATTCCCGCTGGACTCGGTTAAGCTGGTATTGTCATTACATTTTAGCGTTTTCCTAGTGGCCAATAGGATATGAATATGTTTACCTAATATAAGAAATAAAATTGAGCCTGAAGAGAAGTGATCAACGGCAGACAAGACAACTTCAACCACTACCTATTTTAATTTAATTTGCAGGACAAAACACGCGTTTTAATTAATTGTTTGCCAAATCAAAGCATCACAAGTCATCTCCCTCACCTATTCCAAAACGAACCTATAAATACATTGGCTTGAGCTCACGTTCTCTTCACCTCTTCCTAATTAATAGAGAACAACATATACACCACACAACACACCCTCTTCCTTCACTTACAACTTTCAATCATATACACAGTGCTAATTAAGCTTCTATCTATCATTTAATTAGCAATGACAGCAATGGAGAATACTCCTCATCACATGCTCAAATGGTTTCCATCTTGGTTCTAATTTCTATATATTTCGTCATTGGCCTCATCGGCATCTCTGAAGGTGGGTTTTCTACAGTTCCGCATGTCCATCCGCCGAGGCAATAGTGAGAAGCACAGTAAACAAAGCAATTTCGACAACCCAGGCATAGCTGCTGGTCTCATTAGAATGCATTTCCATGATTGCTTTGTCAGGGTAAGTTCAAGTCCATAATTCCCTATATACATGCTATACATATTAAAAATATTTCAATTAATTTCAGATTCTGAATTGCTATGTCCTCCTCTTGTGTATGTACAGGGTTGTGATGGTTCAGTGTTACTAGCATCTATATCGGGTAACCCAGTAGCTGAGAGAGACAATTCCATCAACAATCCAAGCTTACGAGGATTCGAGGTGATTGAGGAGGCCAAGACCCAATAGAAGCTGCATGTCCTCAAACAGTGTCGTGTGCAGACATTTTGGCATTCGCAGCACGAGACAGTGCTCTCAAACTTGGTGGCATAAACTACGACGTACCATCAGGACGCAGAGACGGTCTTGTCTCTATCGGTGATGAAGTGCCACAAAATCTTCCTGGACCAACCTTGAGTGCTGATGAACTTGTTACTAATTTTGCACGAAAGGGGTTGTCTGTAGATGAAATGGTGACACTTGCAGGAGCACATTCAATAGGTGTGTCACATTGCTCCTCCTTCTCAAATCGCTTATACTCTTTCAGTGACACATCCACACAAGACCCCTCAATGGACTCTTCATATGCTGCAACGTTGAAAACCAAGTGTCCTGCACCACCCGCCACCACAGACCCAACAGTTCCTCTTGAGCCTTCCACTCCTATTCGTTTGGACAACAAATACTACGAGGGATTGATTAGCCATCGTGGTTTGTTGACATCAGATCAGACGCTGTTCAGCAGTCAGTCCACAAAGGAAATTGTTCTAAATAATGCATACTATGGTGCAAGTTGGGCTGAGAAGTTTGCCCAGGCAATGGTGCGCATGGGTTCCATACAAGTGCTTACTGGCTCCGATGGTGAGATTAGGAAGCACTGCAGCTTTGTTAATTAATTAACAGGTTGCTGCTACATTCGTCTTAAAAGCAAGACTCGATTTGTTTCTAATTGTATTCTTTTCATTCTTCTATTATTTGTTGGACAAAAAAAGTGGTTATTAATTGATTTCGTTCTTCGAATTTTGTAATGATTTGTTTAATTCTGATCCCACCAATTCAATTGTAAATCCCACTATACATTAGGATGCATGTCATGTTCGGTCCATACTCGGTACCCGATTCTTTATTGCTAATTTTGTTCATTCATTGCTAAAAAATTGTGTGCCTTTCGTTTGAATTATGTTGGATTCGTTCAAAGTTTCCAGTGCTAGCTTCTTGATTTGGTGTCAGATTATTCTATTGAATTGACCTCGTAATATTGACTTGCTGAAAGAAAAAAATAATAATAACAGGACCTTTTCCGGCGGATTTATATATTCAATTCTAACAAAAGTGATCATTTGACACTCCGATCCTGGGCTATACATTCTCAAGTAAAAAGAGATAGATAAGAAGCAAAGAAAGAGAAAGTAATGAATAGGTGCGTACTAGAATTGAGGTGAAAACATGTTTATTATAAAAAGATATGGTATTATTAAACACTTATATTCTCTATATGTAAATTAAAATAATTATGTTGAATAAAGTGCTTTTAAGAATTATTTTTTAATAAAAACATTTTTAGGAATCTTTTTTTTAATGAAAGCAATTTTAACAATTTTTCTTAGTTTTTTATTTCTTTTAATCTATCATCGTCATCTTTATTTCTAAATTGAATACACAATATAAGCATTTTAAAGAATTTTACTAGTATTTTATCCTATGCAATGCACAATATATGCGTTTATTTTATATAGCAAAAATTTATAATAAATAAATATTTTTGAACATATAAATTATATTTTAGATTTATGATAAACAATTTATATTGTAATACAAGGTTATTTTTAACTATTGATGATTTCTTTTAAAAAATATTGAAATTCAACATAGAAATAAAGATAAAAATAATAGATTGAAAGATATAGGAGGCTAGGAAAAATTTCTAAAAATGCTTTCGTTGAAGAAAAATCCCTAAAAAAACTTTCGTTAAAGAAGAGCTCATAAAGAGATCTTGCTCAAGATAGCTATTATAATTTATATATATAGAAGATCATGAATTTTAATTATAATATAATTTATATATTTAAAAGTATTTATTTAGTATAAATTTTAATTATATAAAATAAACATTTATCATATGCATTGAACAAGCTAAATGCTACATGTGCTGATGTTTTGGATACAATTTTCTTTTGTATACATATGGGGGGGGGGGGGGGGGGGGGGGGGGGGGGGGGGGGGAAGAAAAAACTAATGAATACAACAATCCATAGCATCCTCTAAGGTGCAAACTAAGCACATAGGGAGAATGAAGAATGGTCCAAGGTGGGAGATATCCTCTCCCTGAATAGCACTGATAGATTTGGTTTTCAAAATCATAATAAAAAGTCAATCTTACTTTTTATTAATTTTGTCTCATGCAATTGTTTATCAAAAGCTTATCTTGCTCGTGCCCTTGAGTTATCATTTATGCCTATTCCTAGTCAATTTTAGGAAGTTTTTAAGGATCCTAAGTAGAAATTTGCTATGGTAGACAAAATGAAGGATCTTCAAAGAATTCCACTTGAGTGATGGCCAAGTTGCCTAAAGATAATAGAATGTAAGGGCCTGTTTGGATAAACTTCTCCATAAGCTTTATAGGAGAAAAAAATTAGAAGAAAATGAAATAAACCTCTCCATAAGCTAAAATTAGCTTATGCATAAGTTAAAGATCATCTTCTGGAGAAGTTAATATGAGAGAGTTTTTACAAATTAGAATATGCCTAACCTAATTATAGCTTATAGAAAAACTAATGAATACAACAATCCATAGCATCCTCTAAGGTGCAACTAAGCACATAGGGAGCAGAATGAAGAATGGTCCAAGGTGGAGATATCCTCTCCCTGAATATAGCACTTGATAGATTTGGTTTTTCAAAATCATAATAAAAAAGTCAATCTTACTTTTTATTAATTTTGTCTCATGCAATTGTTTATCAAAAGCTTATCTTGCTCGTGCCCTTGAGTTATCATTTATGCCTATTCCTAGTCAATTTTAGGAAGTTTTTAAGGATCCTAAGTAGAAATTTGCTATGGTAGACAAAATGAAGGATCTTCAAAAGAATTCCACTTGAGTGATGGCCAAGTTGCCTAAAGATAATAGAATGTAAGGGCCTGTTTGGATAAACTTCTCCATAAGCATTTATAGGAGAAAAAATTAGAAGAAAATGAAATAAACCTCTCCATAAGCTAAAATTAGCTTATGCATAAGTTAAAGATCATCTTCTGGAGAAGTTAATATGAGAGAGTTTTTACAAATTAGAATATGCCTAACCTAATTATAGCTTATAGAGAAACTAATAATTTGATTTTTCCTTCCTATTTTTTTTCTCCTATAAGTGTATATGAAAAATTTATCAAAACAGGCCCTAAGTTTTCTTACAAAAATACAACTTAGATGAAACAATTGACAACAGGTACAAGGCCAGATTGGTTGTTAAGGGATACACCTAGATTAGACCCAAGACTACGTCTAGTCTTTAGCAAAATCCAAGAGTACTTACTAAAAAAATAGTTTAGAAAGCATGGTTTTAAACTGTTACAAGTATTCTTTTATCTAAGCCTCTTCATGCTTAAACATAAATATTTTTTTTCTTAACCAAGCCTCCTCAAGATCTCAATCCAAATATTCTTTAACAACAACCTCTCTAGGTGTTATCCCAAGTATTCTGACTTCTATTGTCTCTTATTAGGTATAACACCCATTCGTATTTAATACAATTCATATTAATTTAGTTATTAAGTTTAAGTAAATGAAAATGCGTGTATATTTTTTTTCCACTAAAAGCAATTCCAAACTTAACAGAATTCGAAAACGGCAGTAAAAGATGACAAATAAAATTGTATATGCATATATATTATAAAACTATACATCATGGTTTGATAATAATAAAAAAACTAAAGAAAATACATCAAAAGATCCTATACAGAGCAGTGTTCATCTACCCTATCTCTCATACAAAAAAAATACTATAGGTCTTCAGGTCCTCCCCCGTTGACGTGTCTTCTAACTCGTACTAAGCATCACGAGGTGTTAATATCATCTTCAATAATCACGATCAATCATACACAAAAGAAAATAATGGAGTGAGGTGTTTTGTTCTAAAATCACTTTTACATGTACGGTAGGAAATCTACCATAAAACAAAGATAAAACACAGCTGACAATACAAAGGATCCTAAGGTTCATGCTAAGTTGTATCCGACTATCCTTGACTAGGTATGGATCCATACTTTCCATTAGTGGGTAATAGTTCTCAACAGAACCTGGAAAGTGACTGGGAGTACATATACCTCTCTCAACACCATCACATGGTACAGTCCTCGTCATCATTGAGGAACAAAATAACAATTTAGGATATCCATTTATAGAGGTATACTTTCAAACCAATCCTGAGATGCTGAGCAGTTGTCGGGGTTATCAAGTTTGGTCAGGAGAATATCCCAGCTTAAGGACGCTACGCTAGCCATTGGGACCTTCACCACTCGATGCCTACCCCCAAGACCTCCGCAAGTGGGTCCCTGCCTTTCATTCCTTAGCGTACCAAACTGTGGCTTCCCTAGCAGGGTGTCATGCCACTGCATGTCACTTGCTTTACATTACTCACTAATTTATCACTTCCTAATTTTTCAAACAGAGGTTTCCCTGGTCTCATTTAATTTGAGCATCAGTATAATTAACATTTTTGCCTTATTTTGCAGAAATTGCACTATACCAAAATTTTAATAGAATAACGATATAACAATTATAGTATAATTACTAAAATTTTGGCAGAATAACAACTAAATAAATGCATTCTGATTTTCTAAATTTGAACAGAGTAACAACTTAGTAAATGTATTTTTATTTTCTAAAATTGAACAGAGTAACAGCTTAGCAAGTAAAATTTAATAATTTAAATTTGAGCAGAGTAACAATTTAATAATCATGATTTAATAATCTAAATTTTGGTAGAGTAACAACTTAGTAAAAATTAAAGTTTAACTTTAAACAATAATAACAATACTAAAATTTAAGCCTAAACGGGTTTAGGGGAAAACCCTTCCTACCAACATGCAAAGTGACAATAAATTTAGAACCAACCCCACTCCCCCCATTACCTCTAAGATAATTGATAGAGAGGATAAAATTGTTGATGCAGAGGTCCTAGAAAGAAAACTTTATTAGTTGTTGGAAAACTAGTAAAATTTTAACATAAAAACAAAATAAGAAAAATTTCTAGAGAGAGAAGATTTTAGAGAGAGAGAGGCTCTCTAGCTTATGGAGGAGAGGAATGGTGAAAATCTTGTTCATGGATGGTGGTATTTATAGGGGAAGAGGGGGGCTTAGGTGTCCCACCATTACATCATCCATTATGTCATTATTATGTCATAAATCTAATTGTTATTTATTTTTTATCCAATTTAGGGACACATACACCATTTAGGGTGGTGAATCAGCTATTCCTAGGTTGGGGACGTGCTCCCTTAGCTGTCCAACTTCTAGATGTCAATTTTGTCTACCGGTAAATTAATCGGTATCGATAAAATCGTCTAAACTTAAAAAAATTGACTTTTAATATAAAAAAAATGCAATTAAATGTAAAACTTTACAAATACATTATTTTTTATCAAAAATAAATTTCTGATAATTAATTTTAATTTTTATTAATTTATTTCGAATTATATGTATTTATTTTGTATTTTTAAGCTAGAAAATTCATAAAAAATCTATTTTATTTCAATAAATACCAAATTTTTTATGAAAATTCTAAAATTAAATATTTCACCTATAAATAAATTGAAATTACCATTTCACCAATTTTGGACATTAAACCAATACCGGCTGGCTTATTAGACACTAGGGGCATTTTGGTCATTTTACAGAGGAATTCCAGAAAATTCCCAGTAAATTTCCAAGATTATATTTTAATATATATAACATGATTCTAAGCTCAAAATGACATTTTAATGTCAGTTTAATCTTTTCTCATGCCAGCCCTTACTGTTGAGAAGTAGGGACAAAGTCATCATTTTCTAATTTTCTAGGCTTTGGCTCAGAAAAATTATTAAAAATCACGACTTGATAGCTCTTGAAATCCTGAGCATAAGGGTGGGAATAAGAATTTTGAAATTTCTTCCCGATTTTTCAGAATTAACTAGTCAATTATTAGAATAATAGTTGAAAAGCTGAAATAAGAGTGTTACATTTTTCACTATTTCTCTTTCAAAATAAAATTGGTAACCAGGGGTATTTTGGTCATTTAACAAAAAATTTCCTCAATAAATTCCATAAAATTTTCTAAAATTATTATTAATTGTTCTAAATACATTGATGACTTAAAAACAATTTTTAACATACAAAATAATTTAATATACAAAAGTAGGGGTGTTACATTGGGCACTAACAAATCTCTCATATTAAGTATGTAACTAAATAAGCTAAGGCTATCATCTGTTTAAGCACAATAAAAATATAAAAGATAGCTAGCATAAACTATTTAGATTGCAAGTATGCAAAGTTATTCATATTTCATTTAGCAAAAAATTGTTCTTTGTAGCTTATCTCCTCTTAAGACTTTTATAGGGAGCTTGAAAATAATCGTTGAAAGCTCTTATTCTTTCTTTAGAAGTATGAACATTGGGGGTATTGAATGTAACATTAAATTTCTTCACAAACTTGTCACTTATAAGATGATAAAGTATACGAAAATGGATTTTGTGCAATCAAAAATTTCACGCATATTCACGCACTCAATTCTTAAATACCTATTTCAAATATGATTTATCCAGATACAATGAGAGTTGTTTGATCTTCATCTGACGGTTACAAATAACCGATTGTGTGAATGCATGATTTTACCAACTGCAGGGCATCCGGATCCAAAGTATACTTAACTTATCTCCTTTCCTAGTTCTCTTGTAGTGTTGTAGGTGGATTTTCTCCTCTTTGTACTTCAATTACACTTGCCGTGTTGTTAATTGTAAATAAATGTGAACATTTCGTCAAATTGTACTAGTTAAATGCCACTTGCAGCCACCAACACGAAGAAAAAGAAAATTTTCTGATGGACTCAGTTAAGCCGGTATTGTCATCACACTAAAGACAAGTGATCAACGGCAGAAAAGACAACTTCAACTACTACTTATTTTAATTTAATTTGTAGGATAAAACACGAGTTTTAATTAATTGTTTTCCAAATCAAAACTTCCCTAGTCATCTCGCTCACCTCGTTCAAAATAAACCTATAATTAAATACACTTGGTTGAGCTCAAGTTCTCTCCACCTCTTAATTAATAGTGAACAACATATATACAAAACACAACTCTCTTCCTTGTCTTGTCCTTCACTTATAACTTTCAATCATATATACAATGCTAATTAAGCTTCTATCTATCATTTAATTAGCAATGATAGCAATGGATAATACTTCACCTATGCTTTAAATGGTTTCCATTTTAGTTCTAATTCTATGTATTTCGTCATTGGCCTCAGCATCTCTGAAAGTGGGTTTCAATTTTGTCACCAACATAGTCTACATTAAAATATCCTACTAACCTGAAATCTTTATTTTTCTCATAAAATAAACTTAGGTTAGAGGTACCAACTAAATATCTGAAGATTCTTTTAACAGCTTTTAAGTGAGATTCTCTAGAATCAGACTGAAATCTGGTGCATAAGCAGACACTGTACATAATATCTGGTCTACTAGCAGTTAAGTAGAGAAGTGAGTCGATCATACCTCTGTAGACAGTCTAGTCTACAGGCTTACCCGATTCGTCCTTTGTCATGGCAATAGACAAATACATAGGTTTTCTTATAGGCTTTGATTCATTCATTTCATACTTCTTGAGTAGTTCTTGGTGTATTTTTGTTGATGAATGTTTATGCCTTCTTTCTCTTGTTTAACTTGCAGAATAGGAAAGAACTTTAATTCGCCCATCATGCTTATTTCAAACTCGCTTTGCATCAAGTCAGAGAAATCCTTGCACAAAGATTCATTAGTAGCTCCAAAAATTATATCGTCTACATATATTTGAACTATAATGAAATCTTTGTTAAATTCTTTTCTAAAGAGGGTTGTATCAACCTTGCCTCTCATAAAACCATTTGCAATCAGAAAACTGCTTAGTTTATCGTACCAAGCACGAGGTGCTTGTTTAAGACCTTATAAAGCCTTTTTAAGTTTAAACACGTGGTTTGAAAGAATTGGATCTTCAAAGCCAGGAGGTTGTTTAACATAAACTTATTCCTCAATAAATCCATTTAAGAAGGCACTTTTAACATCCATTTGAAAAAGCTTAATGTTTTTATGAGCAGCAAAGGCAAGCATAATTCTAATAGCTTCTAATCTAGCTACAGGGGCAAAAGTTTCAGTAAAGTCAATACCTTCTTGTTAATTGTATCCTTATGCTACTAACCTTGCTTTGTTTCTTATTACCTTTCCATTTTCATCAAGCTTGTTGCGAAATACCCATCTTGTTCCAATGATGCTTTTATGTTCTGGCCTAGGAACAAAAGTCCATACATCATTTCTTATAAATAGATGTAATTCTTTTGCATGGCTATAATCCAGTCATCATTTATGAGTGCTTCTTCTAGAGTTTTTGGCTCGATTTCTAAAACTAAGGCACATGACACTTGATTTTTGAATGATGACCGTGTCTTGACTCTTTTTGTTCGTTCTCCAATGATCTGATCTTGTGGATGATAAGTAACAAATTTCCAATCTTTATAAGGTTGTTTCGTCTGATCATCGGCTTGTTGCTGTAGGCTGTCTTCAAGTTGCTTGGCTTCGTCTGATCTCATGGGATCAGGTGATCGTATCTATAAGTCTGCAAGATCATCTTCAAGATGTAATACTCTCCTATTAAGGGTTAGTGTATCATTGAATTTAGCATGAATAAATTCTTCAACAACGGAAGTTTTGGAATTAAACACTCGATAAGCTTTATATGTATCTGATTATCCTAAAAAGATACCTTTATCAACCTTAGAATCAAATTTTCCTAATTGATCTCTAGTGTTCAGAATGAAACACTCACATCCAAAGGGATGAAAGTATGAAATGTTGGGTCTTTTGCCTCTCCACAATTTCATAAGGAGTCTTATTTATTAATGGTTTGATCAATATTCTGTTTTGAATATAACATGCTGTATTTATAGCTTCTGCCTAGAAGTACTTAGGAATTGAATTTTCACAGAGCATGGTTCTGGCCATCTCTTGAAGAGTTCTATTTTTCCTTTCAACTACCCCATTTTTTGAGGAGTTCTCGGTGAAGAAAAGTTGTCGAAAATGCCATTCTTTTCCCCAAAGAACCTAAACTCAACATTATCAAATTCAGTTCTGTGGTCACTTCTGATTGTAGTTATACAAAAACCCTTTTCATTTTGAACAGATTTATAGAATATTTCAAACACATTAAAAGACTCGTGTTTGTAAGTTAGGAAGTAAACCTATGTATATCTAGAGTAGTTATCTATGATGACAAATCCATACTTTTTGCCGCCAAGACTAAGAGCCTTTGTGGGACCAGACAAATCCATATGTAATAATTCTAAAGTTCTAGAAGTGGAAACAACATTTTTAGGTTTAAAAGAAATTTTAGTTTGTTTCCCTTTTTGACATGCTAAACAAAGAAGATGAGTTTTCCAAGAAATCTCGGGCAATCCTTTCACCAAACTCTTTTTATATAATTTTGAAATATGTTTCAAATTGATGTGTCCAAGCTTTTTATGCCAAATCCATCTTTCACCTTCTTTGGTCATTAAACATGTGACATTTTGTTTCTTTAGATCCTCAAACTCAATCTTGTATAGATTGTTATGCCTCTTAGCAGTAAAAAGAATAGATTCATCATTTCATTTGACTATGCATGATTCCTTGTTAAAGGATACGATGAACCCATTATCACAAAATTAACTTATGCTAAGTAGGTTGTAGGTTATACTTTAGTCCTTCAACACATAACACATTATCTATAGAAGGAAGAGGTGGCTTACCCACTTTACCTATACCAATGATTTTGCCTTTTCCATTTCCTCCAAACAAAATGGTTCCTTCATGTGGTTGGAGGTCTAGGAACATATACCTTTCTCCCGTCATGTGTCGTGAGCATCCACTGTCCAGGTACTGAAATGAATCCCTTTTTCTTCTTATTAAGGATATTTGCAACAGGAATGATTTGAGATTTTGGTACCTAAATACTCTTGGGTCCTTTTATGTTAGCCCCAATGATCTTATTTGACATATGTTTTCTTTTGTATTGACACCATTGAGATGTGTGTCCAATTTTTTCACAAAAGTTACAAGAGGTTAAATAAGATTTAGAAGACAATGGTTTAGAATCCTTGTCTCCTTCAAAACCTATACCAGATTTTTCAGATGGAGATCTTCTATGTTTTAAAATTAATTGTAGTTTTGATGATCCATCCACAAATTTAGTCAGATTTTGTTTCAGACTAATAAACTCTTTCTTCAGTCTGTCGACTTTAGACAAAAGTATAGTCTTTTCAAGATCTGAGGCTTGACTCTTATGCATACTCTTTAGATCTTTCTTGACTATTTCATTTTCTAACATAGCTTCTTTATATTTTTCTTTGCATTTCCTATACTTAAGGGAGATCATGTGAGAGTTTGCAAGAAGAGTATCATTGGACATCTCTTTTTCGCCATCAGACTCAGATTCACAACTATCAGACGAATATGAACTGATTTCAGAGATAGGTTTTACATCGAGTATAATTTCTTCAGTATTTTCCATGAGACAAATGTTGGCTTTCTCCTAATCTGAGCTGCTATTGCTGTCTTCTAGATCTTCCCAGGTTGCTAGAAGATTCTTCTTGTTGTTCTTTTTCTTTGTGGTCCACCCTCTTTTTAACTTAGGGCACTTAGCTTTCATCTGTCCAGGCTTTTTGTACTCAAAGCATATGATTTCATTGTTTTCTACTTGAGGTGGCTTTTTGAATCTATTATCTCTTCTTTTGGAAGAGTGCTTGAATCTCCCTTTCTTCTTGAGCATCTTTTGAACTTTTTGGTTATAAGGGAGATCTCATCGTCTCTAGAGCAGCTTGAGCTTTCGTTTGAGCTCTCTGACTCATCAAACTGAACCTTCAGAGCTTTGTCCTTCATTACTCTTAATCTTATCTCTTTTAAAGAGATGGACTTCATGGACTCTTAGGGCTCCTAGCAACTCATCAAGAGTTAAAGTCTTCATATCTCTAGCTTCAGCTATGGTTGCAACCTTGGGTTCCTAAATTTGTGAAAGACTGTCCAAAATCTTGACATTCTTTTGAGCTTTAGTAAACTCAATGCCAAGACTCTGAAGTCCAGTGAGAATTGTTTGAAATCCTCTAAACATCTCATCAATGGTTTTTGTCTCTTTCATGGTGAACATCTCATAGGGTCTTTGAAAAGTTACCTCTCTTCTCAGACAAACATCTTCAGTACCTTCATGTGTTATGCATATAGCATCCCACATCTCTTTTGCTAATCTATAGTTGCAAAATCTGTTATATTCAAGGCAGGGCCAGCTCAAATTCGTTATTGACTGCATTTTTGCTGGCTTGGCCTAGCCTGACGAGTCTATCGAGTCGGACCAAAGTGGCCTATAGTTTTTTTTCCTTAAATTTATATATATTTTACAAAAAAAATATATAATACTGGGCTAAATAGACTTGACATTTTTTAGGCCTATTTTTTATGGGCTCAGTCTGGCCAGTTAGGGTCCAAATTGGCCTCTTTTGGGGCTAAAATTTTAATGGCCTAGCCCAGCCTGATCCATCAAACTATTGGGCTAGCCCACCCAATTTTTCTAGCTTTACATCTGATAGACCATATATTATCTGTCTAGTATTCAAGATGAAATTAAATAATATGATGATAGCTTTTGAAAAAGAAGAGATATTTGGAAAGCTTGAAGCATGCAACTTATTGTAACACTTATATTTTAACCACTTTATTTTGCACCATCTTTTTTAATTTAATGGTTCAATTGAATTTTTATTAATTTATGAATGTTTACTGTTGAATTCTAAAAGAGAGGACTTTTCCAAGCTGATAAGTGGTGAGTCCAACCACAAGAAAAAGGGTCAAATTATTACCTTTGAAAATTTATCCAACTTGAAACTTTGATAGCTTTTTTGAGATTTTTCTTAGTTCAAAAATTAAACTTGAAACTCAAAATTTATCAACATATAGTTAGCAAGTTTAGGAAGAGAGGTTTCTAAACTTCAAAAAGCTCAAAGATGTTTGGGACAAAGTGTAGTCAAATTTCATAAACTTAACTATTAGTGCTCACAAATAATTCGAGTAGACATAACTAACTTTCTTATTAGCTTTTTGGTTGATTAGTGTTCTCCATGACAAAAAAGAATGATAAGATTTTTGAACAAGCTTCCTAATTGAGCTTTTATACAAATGGCTAAAATGGTGAAAGGATAAGGATGAGCTTTCTAATCACTGATATGTTTATGAAAATTGTATATAAAAATGAAGAAAAAGATCACAACACAAATATAATACTTTGATATAAGACAAAGTTGTTTTAACAAAAGCAAATTATGCAGTAGGTTCAAAGTGCAGTAAGTGTGCAACAGATATAATGTAGTGAATAAATATGTAACATGTAAAGAGAGCAATACACCAAGTTTTTATACTAATTAACCTAGAAATATTTGGGCTATGTCCAGTCCTCACACTCAAGTGGGATTTCTACTAATAAACCGATCAATACTATGAGTATTATATTGTCTCTTCAGGCTAGAAAGGTACAATTGCACAACTATCAAAGACTTACACTAAACTAATGTTGTTTTCAAGCAACATTTGCATGTTCCTTACCAATCTTAGGATGATTTCATTTAAGAATAATCACCCCAAACCAACTTCTACTTTAATAGTCTCTCTCACGACATGAACAATCTCAAACCTAATACTAGCACCCTTACTAGCTTGAGAGAAAACAACATAACAACCAAATTTATAGGTCTCTATCTCTTTTTTCTTTTGCTCTCTTTTCATTAGGGGGCTCACTAGACAATTCTCTCACAAAGGATAGGAATTATGGTTTTGGGAGTTAAAACACCTTTTAGATTGTGAAATAAATCAAAATTATATGGATAATTGAATTTAGGTGTTGAAAACCATGATGATAAAAGGAATAAAAAAAATGAATTTAGAAATTGATCTTTTCTTTCTTGGAATCTTCTAAATAGCTTCATTTGAGCCACTATTTAAAGACAAAGAAGTTTTCATGATCATTGGAGGGAAGTTGAAATTGTATTTGAAAGTTGAAAACTGCCAGTTATAAAATTCTTACTTTAGGTACAATTCACTTAGAAAGCTTGTGCTTTCTAAGGCTTTTGCATTCTCCTTTTGATCGTCTTTTTGAGTAGTGTATTAGAGTGCCCCTGAGCTCAACTCTTAAGTGTGTAGCCTTGGTAGTATAAAGACTTTATTTCTACAATCAGAAGGTACAATCATAGATGATGAAAATCGTAAAAAAAATGACCCATTTGATTTTTTTTTATTGTTGTTTAATGTTACAACATTTGAAACAAACAATCTAAGAAATAAATAAGATAATATTATTAATATGAATAAAATTAAATATATTATCAATAAAACATACAAAATTAAAATTAATTAAATTTTATTTAATTAATTTTTTAATTATTAGACATTGTAAAAATAAAATTTATATATAATAAAATTTGTAAATAAAAAAATATAATACTTTATGGGTATTATATTAATATATATTTATTTTTATCTATTTAAGAAATACATATAGCTAAATAATCTTTTATCGTTATTTGTTTAAACAATTTAGAAAAAATAACTATAAAAATATAAATTCAAAATTCAAAAGGTTAGAAATATGAAAAGTAAAGAAATATAAATGGGACAAATGGAAAGTTAATAAAAAATATAAAGTAATAAAATAAAAAGATTTTAATTTCTATATATTGTCAGTACAAAAAAGTTTACATTGTCAATCAATCAAAAATTATCATTGGTATAGCTTTTAAGTTAGTTATTGTAAAAATTAATAAATTAACTATACATAACAATTTGTGATTGAATGAATGTGTAAAAATTATTTAGACTATTAGTGCATACATTATTTACTCAATTAAAAAGTAAAAAATGTCATGTCACAACTATTGTGAAAGACTTCTTATATTTTCATTATTTATTAGTTTAGGTGGTAAGGAGTTGATTCCTTTTAAATAAGGGTCCCTTTGGCATGATTTTTAGTTATTAGTTTCCAAAATTTCAAAAACGATAACCAGTTTTTGGTTTTTAAAATCAATTTAAGTTTTTTTCTTCAATTTTTAGTTTCAAAATAAACTCACCTTGAAAGGTTCCTGTCCAATTAAAATTAGTTAAAGGGTGTGTTTGTGTGGTGGCGATTGTGGTGGTGGTGGTGGTGATGCCAGTGGTGGTGGTGGTGGTAGCGGTGTTGGTAGTGGTGGCAGTGGTACCAGTAGTGGTGCTGGTGGTGGCGGTGCTGGTGCTGATGCTGACGAGAAGAGCCATTGTCAAATGTAGCAACTAGTGAGAGTGTGTTTTTTTAAAAAACTAAAAAACCAAATTCACAATTTTTTTCTTAGGGTTCGTTTGGGGTGGTTGTAAGTTTTTGGTTTTTGGTTTTCAAATGCAATTTTCAAAACAAAGCGCGTTTGACTAAAATGGAACTGAAATGGTTTTTAACTCAATTTTAAAACACTTTTACATTCATTTTCAAAACCAAAATAAAAGATTTTGTGAATCTAATTTTTAGTTTTTTAAAAAAGTACGCATCACTACATTTGACAATGGCTCTTCTCACCACCACCACTAATACTTCTGCCGCCGTCGCTACTACCACCACCATCACCACCACAACCATAAGCGCCGCCACCACTGTTATTGTTGTCGTTATCACCACCACTACCGCCACCTTTGCTGCCACCACACAAACATACCTTTAAACTAATTTTAACAAAATAAAAAAAATTCAAAATGAGTTTATTTTGAGACCAAAAATTTGAGAAAAAAACTAAAACTAATTTTAAAAACTAAAAACTAGTTGCAGTTTTTGAAATTTCGAAACTCATTACTAATAATCACCCCAAACGGGCCCTAAGTTTTTGAAATGAATGTAAAAGTGTTTTTAATTTGAGTTAAAGACCATTTTAGCTCCATATTAACCAAACACGTTTTAATTTAAAATTTACATTTAAAAACCAAAAACTAAAACTCACAACTATCCCAAATGGGTCCTAAGGTTTGAAAGTTCAATTTTGTAAATAAAAATATTAAGCGTTAGGAAAGTTTTAGCCCATTAAATAGATCCATACTCAACTGTTAAGACAAAAGATGAATTTATAACCCTCAAATATTTTGATAATAACAAACAAATTAAAATTATATACGCCCTCACATAATCGTCTGATCATTCGTTCGCATGGAAACGTCTGACGTTTTTAAAATTGAATATCGTCTTATCTTTTGATTAGATAAACTTTGTAACTAATAAATCTTACAGATGATGACAACGTTCTAAAATGATCTGCACATCAATCAAAGCGTAAGCTACCTCGAAACATATTATACCTATACACCTACTCTTGAGGAAAGTCAGCGAAAAAGAAGGAATATGTGTGCGAATGTCAGAACGGGAAAGCGGACATGACAACTGCTAAAAGATTGAGTACAAGAATAGAAAAGATAAGCATACTGCTTTATCTTATGATATGACAAGTTGGTGAAAATGCTGCATTTGTAACACTGTGATTTTCTTAATGTATGATTTAGTGGTTTAATAACTAAAAGTGAAAATTTTTATGTGATTATGGTGTTTAAAAGAAATAAATGAATTGTTGCTATGTACGGTATGTTGTATGTGATGATGGTTGTGAGTTGTTGGTTTGAAATTATGGTTTGAATTTAGGAAGTTTGAGATATGTGTTTGAGCCAATTTGGATATGTTGTGAGAATGATTTTAGATTTTTGAGAGAAAATAGTTAAATTAGACCATTTTTGAGATAAAGGAAGTGGCTTGGTAAGGTTTGGACCTCAGTTGGTCAAAAGTCCGTGTGAGAGCTCCAAGGAGGTCTGGTATATAAAGGAAGGGAGGGAGGAATTCCCTCATTCTCCCATTCTCTTTCTCTCTCTACACTTTCTCTCTCTTTAATTCTCTCTCAATCTCTCTCTAGAAATTTGAAGTTGATAAGTGTGTTAGAGGAATTCCAGGCCCGACTTAGTGATTGTGGTAAGGAAAGGAACGATCCTAGCTAGATTTGGCTCAAGAACACCGATTCTCAAGGAACCTAAAATTAGATTCAGAATTTTTAGAGGTAAGAGAAGCTTACAAATCGGTTGTTTGTGTTAGAAATTGTTGGTATGCTAATTTCTTGCCTTATGATCGGTTGAATCTCGGTGGATGTTGCTATTTTCGTTGGTTTTGGTTGAAAATGGGTTTTGGGGGAAAATTTTATGATTTGGATGAGAAATTGATGATTTTGTGATGAAATGTTGAATTGATTGTATGATTTGATTGGTATTAACTTGGTTGAGGTAGATTGAGGTTGTTGGAACACCATTGATTTGAAAATCTATGCTATTTGGTTGAAAAGTTTGAGTTTTCTTCCTAGAGAATCGCATTTTTTTTGAAAATCCTCATAGATAATCGATTATGGGCATCTGATAATCGATTATTTGGAGTTTCAAAAACTGTTTTGTGATTTGGTTTCGGAAATAATCGATTATCTACTGTTCAGAAAAAAAAAATTGGATTTGGTTCGGAAATAATCGATTATAGGCATCTAACAATCGATTATCTACTGTTCAAAAAAAAATCTGGTTTTGCTTCGAAAATAATCGATTATGCAAGCTCATAATCGATTATCTCTGCTAAAAAGAGAAATCTGATGCATTTTTGCTACAGTACATAATCTGTTGCTATAGTACATAATTTGTTGCTACAGGACATAGTCTATTATTCCAAAACTGAATGTATTATTTTAGATTTTAACGTTTTCATCTCAAATTGTGAAATTTTATGAATTTCAAGATTTGCTAATCTTTCGAATGGTTTTCAAAGAAGGTTTGGTTTTCAAATTTTAGTTGATTGTTGGATTTGGTTGTGAAGTGGAAGGTTGCTTAGATAGGACCTTCACTTGATGTGTATGATATTGTTTCTCACGAGGTAGGCTGCTTAGGTAGGGCCTAACCTGTTGATTATGATTAAGGCCGATTTGGGGCCGGTATGGTGTTGAGTGGCCGTGTGAGGTAGCTGACGATGGACCTCTTTGCCACTAGTTGTATTGATATACATATATATGTTGTATGTTTATTGGTTGTAGTATGGTGTTGATGGTGTGAGTGGTCATGGGAGGTAGCTGACGATGGACCTCTTTGCCACTAGTTGTATTGATATACATATATACATGTCGTATGTTTATTGGTTGTGGTTGAGTAGTTGATGGTGTGTAGTACATGCATAGTTGGCAGCTGAGGTAGTTGACGATGAACCTCATGCTGTGGTGTGGGTAGGCACGTAAGTTGGATGGTGACCAGAGTTGGAACTCAGATGGGCCTCCAACCTAATGCTGGATAAGACGTGGGGCAGCTGACGATGGGCCTTTGGGGATGAGTGGATGGGCGACTCCGTAGGAGGCCAAGGTGATGCAGGCCTTGTGTCGCGGTAAGCCACCACCCACATACACTTATCCTGACAAACCACTAAGCTTATCTGCAAATCAGAGTTTGGCAATCCCTGAATGATGCTTAGATAGGCCATAGTAGGGGGTGAGACTTGGCTAATCGCCCGATATGTTGTAAATCTCTCGAGAGTCATGTCATCATGTATTGACATAGTTGTGATGGATTGGTTGTGATATGGAGTTCTGGATTGAGAACTCTTTACCATGTAAATGAATGCTTTATATATGTACATTTGTATGTAGATGTTGAGAACTCTGGATATATGATGGTGTGCCATATACTTGTGGTTGAATATTGTGAATTGTTGATGATTTCCAACATCGTATGCTTTGTCGTTGTTTTAGTAAGCTTACCCTTGCCGTGTTTTGTTGTTATTGGTTGTCCTGTTGTTGCTGTTGCGCTGATGTGCCTGTGATTATCACGTCCTATGGCGTGGGAGCAGACAGCGAGGCTTCAGTGGACCCGGCTGCCCAGAGATGATGGTGGAGTTGCTTGCGAGACAACTCTTTTTGTTTTGGAAGCGTTGTTCTGTATAGTTATTCTTTTGATGGGATTGTATAGATTGACTAGTTATAGGGAGTGAGTTTTGTATCCCGCTTCCCCGGTGATGTATATTTTGATATGGGTTGGTGTTATCCCATTGTTGTGTATGACATGATGATGACAAATATACAGATATGCATGTATGGTACCAGGAGAGATAGGTGGATCTCTCAGTTGATGTGTATGACTCATATACAGATATTATATGATTTTATTCACCTGATAAGCTGTATGTGGTGTATGTTTAGTAGGGTTGTTTAGTAGCGACAGTTGGGTCGTTACATCATTTAATGCTCCAACGACTCTCTTCATCAGACGAAGGTCATCTTTTGCAATACACTCAACGGATTCTTTTTAGAAGCTTATAAATAGAAGAAAAGACCTCCTTCGAGCGCGGCATTGTGATCATAATTGTTGTTGATATAATTGTTGCTGATTCTGAAAATTCATAAATGCTTTAAGAAAACAAAAAGTTCTTCTAAACTTTGTTTGTAAAATTCTTTTTGTACTTCATAGTATATTTGTCTAATAAGACATTAAACCCAGTGAGGTAAACTCACACGTAAACCTTTTTCTTAACGAGATTGGTGGAAGCCTGAGAGGCTTTGATTCAAAGAATACTTGGCTATTTGCTTGGAGAGGCAAGTGAAAGACTACTTAGGTTGAGCCTGAAGAGGCTTGTGGAAAGAATACTTGTAACTAATGAAAGTTAGTGGAACTTGGTTGTTGCCAAGAATTGGACGTAGTCTCTGGAGTGAGACGAACCAGTATAATTTCTGTGTGTTTTTTGGTTTTGTCGTTCAGCTTTCATCTGTCTTTTAAAACTTTTTTGAAAATCCTTTTAATCTTATTTCAAACAATACGTCGTTAACAAAAGAATTGCAAAAATTTGATATAACACAATTCAATCCCCCCTTTCTTGTGTTATCTTTGTGCTCTACAATTATTCTCACCTCCCCCCCCCCCCCCCCCCCTTTTCACACCTTACTTTTACAAAACTGTAGCCAATTACCATTTTATCCTCACTCTCTTTTTACTCTCTCTCTCTCTTTTCTACCCTCAATTTATTAATACAACAAAAACACGTTTCCGTTGTGTACAATACACAGTTTTCATTGTGTATAGTTTTGAGATACACAACAAAAATATATTTTCATTGTATAACTTCGATATACAATGGAAATATGTTTTCGTTGTATTAATTTTTTTGAAAAAATTTAACTAAAATATTAATTATGATATAATTTACCGTTTTTAATATTAATCGTATTAATTATGATATAGATTACTATTTTTAATTGAAATCAAACTAATTACGATACAATTTATCCTTTTTAATAATAATCAAATTAATTATGATACAAGTTTTTAATTGAAATTGAGTTAATTATGATAATTTATCATTTTTAATAATAATCAAAATAATTATAATGTAAATTTTTCTTTTTAATTGTAATCAAGTTAATTATGATGCTTTCATCATAATTAATTTGATTACTATTAGAAAGGAAAATTTGCATCATAATTAATTTGATTACGATTAAAAAGGGTAAATTATATCATAATTAATTTGATTTCAATTAAAAATGATAATCTATATCATAACTAACACGATTAATATTAAAAGAGTAAATTATATCATAATTGATATTTCAATTAATTTTTTTCAAAATAATTAACACAATGGATATGCGTTTCCGTTATGTTAAGAGGTACACCCTCCATACACAATGAAAACGCTTTTCCGTTGTATATGAAGAGCGCAGTCCCTTAACACACAAAAACACGTTGTATAATATATAGTGTGAAAAAAGCAAAAAATTAGGTGGGAATAGTAGGGCCCAACTTGAATTAGTTGAGGCCCAAGGTACACAAAAAAAGAAAGTTGAGGCCCAAGGCAAAGGCCGAGGGCACTTTTAGATATCGAAGGTTTGAGACAGAAAAAAAAAAAAAAAAGACCTTTTATGCTATGTACTTGTTCCTATAAGCAACATACAGTGGTTACCAAGTCCTGCCTTAATTGTACATAAATGTAACTACTTAGACACTTAGTCAAATTGTATTAGTTAAATGCCACGTGTCGGGGCCAAAACGACGAAAAATTCCCGCTGGCTTCAAGCTGGTATTTTCATGAAACTTTAGCCTTATGCTAAGTGGTCAATATATTACGTTTACCTAATTATATATGAGAAGTGTTCAACGGCAGACAACTTCAACTACTACCTATTTTAATTTAATTTGCAGGATAAAACAAGCGCTTTAATTGTTTGCCAAATCAAAACTTCACTGGTCATCTCGCTCACCTCTTTCAAAATGAACCTATAAATACATTCGCTTGAGCTCAAGTTCTCTCCACCTTAATACAAGTAGATACAAGATACAACACAAATTCTCTTCTTAGTCTTGTCCTTAAATTACAACTTTCAATCAATCTGCTTCATCGAATACACTGTGCTAATTAAGCATGGATATTAATACTCCACGCTTGCTTCGGACGGTTTCCAGCTTGGTTCTGATTCTAAGTGTTTCATCATTGGCCTCAGCGTCTCTGAAAGTGGGTTTCTATTGTTCCACATGTCCATCTGCCGAGGCAATAGTGAGAAGCACAGTAAACAAAGCAATTTCCGACAACCCAGGCATAGCTGCTGGTCTCATTAGAATGCATTTCCATGATTGCTTTGTCAGGGTAAGTTCAAGTCCATAATTCCCTATATACATACTATACATATTAAAAATATTTCAATTAATTTCAGATTCTGAAATTGCTATGTCCTCCTCTTGTGTATGTACAGGGTTGCGATGGTTCTGTGTTACTAGCATCTACATCGGGTAACCCAGTAGCTGAGAGAGACAATTCCATCAACAATCCAAGCTTACGAGGATTCGAGGTGATTGAGGAGGCCAAGACCCAAATAGAAGCTGCATGTCCTCAAACAGTGTCGTGTGCAGACATTTTGGCATTCGCAGCACGAGACAGTGCTCTCAAACTTGGTGGCATAAACTACGACGTACCATCAGGACGCAGAGACGGTCTTGTCTCTATCGGTGATGAAGTGCCACAAAATCTTCCTGGACCAACCTTGAGTGCTGATGAACTTGTTACTAATTTTGCACGAAAGGGGTTGTCTGTAGATGAAATGGTGACACTTGCAGGAGCACATTCAATAGGTGTGTCACATTGCTCCTCCTTCTCAAATCGCTTATACTCTTTCAGTGACACATCCACACAAGACCCCTCAATGGACTCTTCATATGCTGCAACGTTGAAAACCAAGTGTCCTGCACCACCCGCCACCACAGACCCAACAGTTCCTCTTGAGCCTTCCACTCCTATTCGTTTGGACAACAAATACTATGAGGGATTGATCAGCCATCGTGGTTTGTTGACATCAGATCAGACGCTGTTCAGCAGTCAGTCCACAAAGGAAATTGTTCTAAATAATGCATACTATGGTGCAAGTTGGGCTGAGAAGTTTGCCCAGGCAATGGTGCGCATGGGTTCCATAGAAGTGCTTACTGGCTCCGATGGTGAGATCAGGAAGCACTGCAGCTTTGTTAATTAATTAACAGGTTGCTGCTACATTCTTCTTAAATGCAAAACTCAATTTGTTTTTAATTGTAGTCTTTTCATTCTTCTATTATTTGTTGGACAAAAAAAGAGGTTATTAATTGTTTCATTCTTTGAATTTTGAAATAGTAAGGCCGACCAATTCAATTGTAAATCCCACTATAGGACGCATGTCATTATCCTTTTATTTTTGTTCATTTAATGCTAAAAAGATTTGTGTGCCTTTCGTTTGAATTATGTATTTGTTCAAAGTTTCCAGTTCCAGCTTCTGGATTTGGTTGCAAATTATTCTATTCAATTGACCTCGTAACATTGACTTGGTGAAAAGAAGAAAACAAATAATTACAGGACCTCTTTTAGTTGATTGATATTAGTCTCACAAAGATAATCATTTAGACAATTCTTATTTTGACAAGAGAGAAAGTAATGAAGGTAACAAGTAATGTGAGGAAAAAAAAAAATTAAGAAAGTAATGAATGATGTAAGGTGCATATAAAAACGGAGGTGAAACATGCTTATTGTAAAAAGATATTATATTATATATGAATCACTCATGTGTCATGCCATATATATGTGCTGATGTTTTGGATACAATTTTACACTGAGTAGGGTAGCTTCAAATGTATAAATTAGCGAGTTATATATTTCCCTCATACTTTTAGTTCTTCTAACCAAAATAGATTCCTCTTCCAACTAATGCCAAATTCTATAGGTATTAGGTCAATTCCAAAGTTCGATATTGTTTTGGTCTATTGTTTTGTTTTGTTTTTTTTTTTATTATGGGTAGACTATATATAACAATATGTCATTAATTCAAGGAGACATTAAGGGTTAATTAACAAGAATTTAGGGTTGATGTATGGTCGATTAGTCCTTAACTTGTGATGTGATTGGTGCTTATGAGCTTCATGCATGGTAATGGTGGACTCCGATTAAGTACTCAGTTTAGAATCTAGGAGGGTCCATAGCCCAACCAATCCCAAGTTGGAGGTAAAGAAGTTGTAGACGACAATATTGACCTTGTCGAATTATGGGTTAAATGTCAGACGGATCGTCTCTTATGCTTCATAGAGTAACTTTTATCTTGAGTAGTGTTGTCTTGTAGAGTAGCTTGGTTGAAGTCCTCCTCGTGGTATAATATGTAATCGTGATTTTCTCTATTGGCTAAGTTGTCCCTATATTAGGAATATTATCAAATCAGTCACACTTGAAAAGAACTAACTTCATTAATGGCAAGCTAGTATACTTGAATTGAATAATATCATTTAGCATTCAATAAAAATCAGATTCACCCTCTTACAAGGGGTCCTTCTCGTCTTTTTCCTCAGCTTGTTGACAAGGCCATCTTCAATCCCTTGCCAAAGTATATGTCTTGTCTCTCCAATTTCCACTTTCTTGCCATTACTTCTTCAACCTTGATGTGGTAGGATGCTCTCAACCAAATTTATGGCTTTTCATTTGTCACAAGTGGAGTAGTGACATACTTGTAACCATACATCTTGAATTTCTTCAATAGTGCTTCAGTGTATTTCTTTTGAGAAATAAATATTCCTTCCTTTTGTTGTCTTACCTCTATGTCGAGAAAGTAACTCATCAAGCCAAGGTTGGTCATCTCGAATGTCTTCATCATGTCTTATTTAAATTCATTTATCATCTTCATATTGTTTCTTGTGTAGATAAGATCATCTACATATAGGGAGACAATGAGAGTATTATACTGACCTTGGTTCTTAACATATAGTGTTGGCTTACTCTTACTCCTCCTTTTAATCGATGAAGTACTGATCAATTATGTTGTACCATGCTTGAGGAGCTTGCTTCAAGCCATATAAAGTTTTTCTTAGTCTTAGCACTTTGCCTTCATTGCCTTTGCTGATGAAGCCTTACGAATGCTCAACATAAATCTCTTCTTGAAGCAATTCATTTGGAAAGGCAAATTTGACATCCAATTAGAAGAAGCTCCACCTTTTTTATGCTGTTAAATCTATTAAAGCCCTTATTGTATCTAGGCGAGCAACTAGAGCAAATGCCTCATTGTAGTCTACTCCAGGTTGTTGTGAGTAGCCTTTAACAACTAATCTAACCTTGAGCTTTTGTATGATGTCGTCAGGGTTGAGCTTTGTTTTATACACCCATTTTACCCCAACGATGTCTTTCGCATGTGAGCAATCTATGAGCTCCCAAGTATTATTCTTTTTGATCATTTCAATCTCTTCTTCCATTGCCTTGACTAATACTTCTTGCTTTAATGCTTCTTCATAGCATTCATGCTCATGCATAGCCATATTGTAAGTTTCATATATATCCACCAAAGATCTTACTCTTCTCAGAGTAGATTCTAGTGACTTATCTTGTTATTGTATGCAAGTGAAGGAAGCATACCTATATCCCTTGCTACTTCTTTAACTTCATCTTGAGGTTGTTGCACTAGAATTGGAATGTTGCATTTCACAAGTTTTTCTTTTTCCCAATTCCAAACAATATTTTCATCGACCTTATAACATCTTGACTGATGGTGAGCTTTTTTTTTGCAAGTTGTAGAATCGATAGCCTTTTGATTGCATATTGTACTTTAAGAAAATGCCTCGTATAATTTTATCCTCTAGCTTGTATTTTTATTTTTTTTTTGGTCAGGAACATATATGTAGCAGATAGACCCAAATACTCTTAGGTGTTTAGCTGAAGGCTTTTTGCCACTCCATGCTTCAATAGGCGTCTTGTCTTGGACCACCTTAGTCAGACATCTGTTGAGTATGTATATTGTTGTGTAGATTGCTTTTGCCTAAAAAGTGTTGGGCAAACCCTTCTTCTTTAGCATTGATGTGGCCATCTCCATGACTATGCAATTCTTTCTATCTGACATGTCATTTTGTTGCGGAGAATATATGATAGCAAGTTGTTGCTCAATGCCTTCATTTTTATATACAACTTATCAAACCCGTGCGAGTTGTACTCTTTGCCTCGATGACTTTCAGTACTTTTATATATTTTCCATTTTGCTTCTCAATAAGGTTCTTGAACTTTTTGAATACTCCAAAAACCTCTAATTTTTCTTTAATGAAGTATACCCAGGTCATTCTAGAAAAGTCATCAATGAAAAGGATGAAGTACCTGTTGTTGTCGAGTGATAGTGTACTCATTGGTCCACAAATGTCATTGTGAATCAACTCTAGCAAGTCTTTAGGTCTCTGTGCTTTGTAAGTCAAAAACAATCATCTGTGTTGCTTCCTGAGAAGACATCCTTCACAGGCTTCATTATTTTCTTTCAGGCATGACGGTTCTCTCATCATATTCTTCTAATATAACAACTTTAAGGCATAGGTATTGAAGTGGCCAAATCTTCGATGCCAACGTCATGAATCATCAACTTCCACTTTCATGGCAATGTTAGTTTTATATTTAAAGCTTATCAAAAACTTCTATTTCCTTTCTCCATTTTCATTTAGGCTATCTCCCATCTTTTATTATAGTTATCAGAAATTGTGTGTGCATCTCCTTCGAAGTGAAGAACATAGCCTTTCTCCATCATTCGAACAATACTCAAGAGCTTTTCTCTAAGATTTGGAACAAATAAGACATCTTTGATGAGTCTCATACCTTTCTTTGTCTCCACCATGACAGTGCCTTTGCCTTTTGACTCCACCATGGTGCCATTTCCCAATCGAGTTTTGACTTCGATAGAGTCATCAATTTCCTTGAAGATGCTCTTATCTTTGGCCATGTGATTGTTGCAACTACTATCCAAGTACTAGTTTCCATCCATTTCTTCTTTGGAATCTTGGGTAGCATAGAAAAGATGTTGCTCATTATCTTACTCTTTAACAAAATTCCCTTGATGCTTGTTTTTGTTGCAGTAGTTCTTCTCCACAATGCCAACAATCTTTCTCTAAGTGACTTGTCTTCTTGCAGATGCCACATGGAGGATATTTGTCTTGATTGGTCTCAGAGAAACTTTTAGAATTCTCTTTTATTTCTAGAATTTTCTCCATTTTTCTTTCCTCCATATTCTTTATTCTGAGACCATAATTTGAGCTTTGATTGAAAAGCATTTTCGACAGTCTTCATCATACATACTCAATCTTTGCTCATGTGCTTCAAGAGAGCCTATTATTTTGTCATCGATAAGGTAGACAGATCTTTGATTTACTTAATTGTAGTCATGATTACGTTGTACTTTGGAGGAATAGAAATTAAATTTTTCTCAATAATTTTCTTGTCAAGAATATTTTTCCTATATACTTTCATTTGACTAACTATTTCTTTTATCTTAGAATAATAGTCTTTTACGGTCTCAAACTCCTTCACATGACATTTTCTTGAAACTCCTCCTATAGAGTAGTCCACACATCTTTAGCATTTGTGGCATCCATTATGCTTGGAAATTTGTGCCAGGTACTGCTTGTTGCAAAATAAATAATGCCTTTGAATATTTTACTTATTTTCCTTCAACTCCTTCTTCTAAGCTACAGTAAAAGTTTAAGTGTTTGTTGGAACAGTGAATCTATCTTCTATAATATTTCATAAGTCTTAAGAGCAAAAAATGTTTTCATTTTAATGTTCTAAAAATCTTAATTTTTTTATGTGAAAATAGGGACGAGAATAGATGGTTGAACATATTTGGCCATGAGTGAAAGAGAAATTTTGAGAGCAATATAGAACATAGTAGAATTTTTTTGAAGATAGTTGAGTGATATATTTACTCTTAGTATATGACCAAACGTCATTACTGATAACATTTAGAAAATATAGGAAATGTTTTGATATAGTTGGAATTAATGTAGGAGGGTGGAAGCTTTATTTGGATTCATGTCAGGCTGAATAGGATAAAAGGGCGAATAGGTTTTAATTTTATAATCGGAAGGGAGAAGCTTTTATTGTTTCACGATACTCATTGACAAAATGACATCATGCCCATCACTTCACTGCCTTTTACATGTCGGTGATTTATTAATTTTTTGTACAATTTTCGATAACTGTCTAAAGATAAGTTTTTCTAGAGTAATCATGATATTTCCAATCCGAATACATTAGTGCTATAACCTAGTAGAAAAGTTTAGAAATTTGTATCATCTATTTTGACAGATTAACAATATCAGAAATGATTGTTAGACACCCATAAAAGTGCAACACTCAATAGACACCTTTTTAAAATTAATTTTCATTGTTGAGTCACTAAATGACTATACAGTAATTTCATTAAAAACAAATTGTTAAAAAATTGAAATTTCAAATAAAAAAGGGAGCGGGACGTGTAATTCAAATAAAAGAAGGGAGAGAGATGTGTAAAGAAAGAAATAAATGGAGGAAGAAGAAGGGAATGAGAACAGGGAGAAAGAGGGAAGGAGAAAGTGAAAATAAAGAGGCGATACCAGAGAGGAATAACCCAGTTGCAAGAAGAGGAAGGCTTCTACCTAGAACCATTCTCGAAGTGCTATACAGAAGGGTGACAACCTCATGGTGGGAATCCATTCTCAAAATTTGAACTTGTTCTCGTTCTCTGATTCAACGTGGGTTTTCTTCATTGGGTTGTTTTATATGAGTAGGTGTTTGGTTGATTAGGTTGTGAATGAGATGGAAGTTGTGTTTTCTTATTTTCTGGATTTTTTTTTTACTTTTTCGATATTTTACTTCATGTGGTTGTGTTTGGTGGAGATGAGATTAAAGTTTAGGGTTAATAGAGCATTGCAAATCTAAACGCCAAGTTCTTGATGTCTTAACTAAGTCAATGAAGATTGAAGGATTGTAGGAGTTGAGGAGAATGCTGAATGTGGTGTGTTTGGAAAGTTTGAGTTGAATGGTAGTGTTGCAGAGTAATTCAAAGTGGGTTAATACTGTAAGTGAAAGTGGTTAATTTTGTTAAATGAATGATTAATAGAGTAATTCTTTTAGTAGGTTAACTTTGTTAGTGAGAGTGATTAATTTTGTTAAGTGAATGGTTAATAGAATAATTATGTTTATTGCTTAACTCTATTAGTGGGAGTGGTTAATTTTATTAAGTGAATGGTTAATATAGTAATTTTTTTAGTTGGTTAACTCAATTAATGGAAGTGGTTAATTTTGTTAAGCAAATGGTTAATAGAGTAATTTTGTTTGTTGCTTAACTCTGTTAGTGAGAATGGTTAATTTTGTTAAGTGAATGATTAATGAAGTAACTCTATTAGTTGATTAACTCTGTTAGTGGGAATCGTTATTTTTGTTAAGTGAATGGTTAATAGAGTAATTATGTTTATTGCTTAACTCTATTAGTGAGAATGGTTAATTTTGTTAAGTGAATGGTTAATAGAGTAATTTTGATAGTTATTTAACTCTATTAGTGGGAGTGGTTAATTTTGTTAAGTGAATGGTTAATAGAGTAATTTTGTTAGTTTCTTGACTCTGTTAGTGGGAGTGATTAATTTTGTTAAATGAATGATTAATGAGTAATTCTATTAGTTGATTAACTTTGTTAGTGGGAATAGTTACTTTTGTTAAGTGATTGGTTAATAGAGTGATTTATTTGTTGCTTAACTCTGTCAGTGAGAGTGGTTAACTCTGTTAATAATTAATAGAGTAATTATATTATTTAGTTAACTCTCTTAGTGAGAATGTTTAATTGTGTTAAGTGAATGGTTAATATATTATGTTTGTTGGTTAACTCTATTAGTGGGAGTGGTTAATTCTGTTAAGTGAATTGTTAATATAATAATTATGTTAGTTGGTTAACTCTGTTAGTGGGAATGATTAGTTTTGTTTAGTAAATGGTTAATATAATAATTTTGTTTGTTGGTTAACTTTGTTGTTGAGCATGGTTAATTTTGTTTTGTGAATGGTTAATATAATAATTTTGTTAATTAGTTAATTCCGTTACTAGGAGTGGTTAATTCTATTTAAAATGGGGTTAATAGAGGGTATCTGATATGAGACTTGTATAAATAAATGTATTAAGTTGTATGTAGTACACAATGTGATCAATAATTTTTTATTTTTTTTGTTCTTGTTAATTGTCATGAGTGTGTGAGTTTTCCATCTTGTCTCTAATAAAGAGCATGGGAAAAGGAAAGTACGGATAAGAGTTGAAGCTTTGACTTTGGTTAACTTTTGAGCTAGTTCATTAAATGGATGAAAAGATGGAAAACAAGTAAAGTGATTCACAAAAGATTAAAGAGTATAATTTTAATGGGTATCGATATTTGTGCTAGTGTTATAGGAATAAGTATAGAGTAATGATGTAATTATAGCTGCAAATGAGAAAGAGAGGCTGTTGCAAAGAGGAGGCTTGCTTGAGAGGAAAAGGTAGGGGAAAAGCTTATGCCCATATCCAGTTCTGCTAGAAATAGTTAAAACGTAAATTTGTTGGTTTTGGTAGGCATGTTGTAGTTCATTACATTTTGATATTATTTTAGTCCATTCATATTCCATATTACTAATGAAAGTATGAATTATGAAGGTTGTGATTGTAGCAGCAAATAAATGAAATGACAGGTTATGATTACTCAAAGGCTAGAAAGGTGAATACTGTATAGTTCATTTGTTCTACATCTTTGATTATCACTGTGTTCTAAATCATTATTGTATTTATTGATGGCCATTTTTCAAGTGCGTTTGAGGCATGATTGTAAAACGAGGTGGATTGCTAAAGTTAATAAGAATTTGACAAATGTGCAAAAGTCTCAAAATGGGGCCACACCATTTAAATGGTTAATATGCTTGCGAGAAAAACTAAAAATATCTGGCACATTACTTAGTGAATTAGCTAGTAAGTGGGTTGAAAAAAGGGAGGATTTAGAATATGAAGATAATAGCTTTCACTCCTTTAGATGTGTGTTTACCTTTGGGCCTTTGCTGTCTTTGTTGTTTTTTAAAATATAGTATTTGGAACAAGCCTTATAGTGGCTTATGATTTGGTCTTTGTACTGATTAGTACCATGGCTTATGATTCATTACAACAAATGCAAAGTACATAATTCTATTGTTGTACATATTTTTTATATCAGTTTGCAACAACTTGTAGTAGTTAATAGTTGGGTGCTATTTAAATATTAGTCCAACTTAAAGGTTGTGAATCTACCTATGAACATTTTTATTTTCTACCAAAGTAAATGACCCCATACACGTATATTGGTTTAGTACATGCATTCATTTTCCTATATTGAAATCAGTCCTCATCATCATAACCCCATTGAATTATCTCAAAGTTAAATTGGTCATAATGTGCAAGTGTGATTGAATACATAATAATAATAAGTTCATTAGCGAGTTGTATTGGTTAGTAATGATGTTTGACGTTTGTGTAAGAACATTTTATTTGTTTTTACCATAATATGTTGCAAATGATGCTTATGAAAAATTTTCATCGCACATGGGCATTATGACAAATTTATTAAACTAATAACATTGACCAATGTTTATATCGAGTTAACCATGTTAATATGAACAATTAACCACAAAGTCAAAAATTGAGTTTTGCATTGCATGCCATGTAATTAATAGTTAGTGAATGTTTTAGTGTATAGATTACTCAATTATTTATGTAAAATGATGCTTTCAAAATGTCCAACTTTAAGAATATAATGTCAATTTATGTTTTTGAAAGAAGTCTTAATTAACTAGATATAGCACACGATTAACCTTTTATTCACTATTAGTTAACCATATTTATGATTGAACACTTAAATAACCGTTAAATGACCAATTGTAGTCACACATGTGAGGATAAATTTGTAGGAGAAACAACTACTACGTGAACAGACTTTATTATCCACAATTTGTATTACACTTAGGTATTTTGACAAATTTATCAAAATAATACCATTGACCAATGTCTATATGGAATTAACCACTTTACTATGACCAATTAACCATGAAAGTCTAAAACTGAGTTATGCATTGCATGTCAAAAAAAGTTAATATTGGTGAATGTTTTAGTGTAAAAATTACTCACTTGTTTATGTAAAATGATGCTTCCAAAAGGTGTAATATAATATCAATTTTGTGCTTTGGAAGAAGACTTAATTAACCAAACAACACATATGGTTAACCATTTACTAATATAAAAATTACTCATTTAATTATCCACAAAACATGGTGTAAGAAGTGTAACTTTAATAATATAATGTGAATTTTGTTTTAGGGAAAAAGCCTAATTTAACCCAGTATAGCACGTTATTAACTCATTATTTGCATTCAATTAACCATTTTTATGTCTAAGCACTTAAATAACTACTTACTAACCAATCATAATCTCAAATGTGAGGATAAATTTGTAGGAAAAACAAGTGCCAACTTTAAGAGGCTTTATTGTCCACAATAATTTCATTGCATTTAGTAATTATAACACATTTATCAAAAAAAAAAAAATAACCAATGCATGTGTAGAGTTAACCCATTTAATATGAATGATTAACCATCAAAGTCTGAAACTAAGTTTTGCATTTCAAGTCAAGTAAGCCGTACACAATGAATGTTTGAGTGTCAAAAATCATTCATTTAATCAAAGTCTAAAACTGACTTATTATTTTCTTTGATGGCATGACATTATTGTAGGTGAAACACCTATCATTTGAGCATGTTTTACCAAACACAATCTCAAAAGTCCATAGTTAACTTGATATTTACCTATAATTAACCATTTGATCTGACTAAAGAATGACATTCATTGAATGACTTATTGTTGTCTTTATTAGCATGTCATTATTGTAGGCGAAAGAGATAGGAATTCAAGCAGCATCTAGTGCCATAGCACCCACTTTTGTAAAGACTAGTATGTTTAATAAAATGTTCCCATAATAATGTTGATAATCAACATATCAACTATACAAGATATTCTTATGTAAATTACAGCAATAATTGGAAGAGTCAAGTAATTATGGCTCATAAAGGTGAATGGACATCATAAGAGTAACAAAAACTACTCAAAAACTCTACTAAAGCATTTATAGCTCCAACTTTTTTATGGTGTTGGAATCCAAGTTTTTTCTCTTAGGAAATATAAAAAAGACGAGGAAGCTAGTTTCCTTTGGTATCATGATCTCCAATGTGACTAAGAAAAACTTGATTCATATCAAGATGATCCTTAGTATTGTTTCCTGGCCATGATGTCCCATCTTGTATAATCCACCCTCCTAGGGGAACCTTTTGAGAGCTTTAGGAAAAAGTGCATTGATCCTAATCTTAAATTCTTTATATTCTCTCTATCAAACACCCAATTAACAGTGAATAGGCTTTAAACTGACTTCTAAACTCAATGTTTTCAAGTACTAGTATGATAGATATAATACAAACCTTCATAGCTCGATGCTCCCTAACAAAGGTGGGTTGCACCTCATGCTTTAGGTAGTTAATTTTTTTGTAGAAGAACGTCTTTGGTTCTCGATGTTCTATAAAAAGTTTCTTGCAGAATGCTACCCACTTCCTAACAAACTCTTTAATTTTTGACAGAGCTTCAAATGTACACATTGAACTTCTAGTCATCCATTCTATCTTCTTTGGTTTCATCCCATTTTTTGTTTCTTGCTTTGATCACAGCATGCCACATATTGTAAATAAATTTCACCATAATGAAATAGACTAAGAAAAACATTCTAGAGTTATACTTAAATAAGTGCCAAGAGTGAAAGTCTCTATAGCTAGAAGCTTGAAACTAATTGACACTATTTATGAAAATATTAACCAATTGATTATGAAAACGAACACAAATACATTTCTTTTCTAAATTTTTTTCTAGTAGCTTTCATGCATGATTGTTACCTCTTCATGGCCATGAATGACAACAAGCTTGTTGTAGTTGTGAGAACCAATAACTAGTCTAGCGCTAGCTTCCATGTTGGTGGTAACTGGTGAATGGGACAAAGTGACACAAGAAAAGTGGGTTGGTGAGGTTGAGAGCAAGTTTATGTTTTTTTGGTACATAAAAGTTTGGTTGAGTTGGGTCCTGGGGGCTTACCAGGGCCACGGTAGGCCTCAAGTTTATGTTTTATGAAGGACCATTGCATGGTATTATTCATCCATTAGACATGGCACAACCAAGATGTGGTAATTTCAACTTTTTCTAGTAGTAAATACTACAAAAAAGTTTGTAAAAAAATAGGAACCAGATAATAGAAAAAAAATTGTTACAAAAGTTAGGCAGGACAATCGTGTTAATTTTTACTTCATTTGCATCATGATATAATTTTTTTTTATCAAAACTTCTAATCATGATTAATAACTAAGAAGATAAAGCCAAATAAGCAGATTAAAATCACATAGAAGGGAAGAAGGAAAATAGCCCTAGTCAAGAGTCAATAGTTAACCCAAGGCAAAAACATAAGATCAAAATAAATTTTAAGATATATAAATTAATAAAAACTTCTTCAAGAACACTCAAGCCATTGTAGACTCCAATTTTATTTTTTACACAAGAAATGAGCATCTATTAAACATTCATCAAAGCATTGTAACTGACAACATCAGTGTGAGAATGAATCTATGCATAATTGAGACCAGGGCATTGGCCTTGAAAAAAAAAATGAGTAGTTTTACTAGAAAATTTTCTAATCTAAGAAGACCAAGGCTTGCTAATATGATCAATACATAAAAGTCATCCACAAATTAAAATTATGAGCAAATGAGAAAGGGGGGCAAATGAGATATGAATAAATCAAAATTTATATACACATTCTTACAAATGTTTGTTGCCCTTAGTCTCTCCCATGTTAGCACTAGAACTCTCCTCAAGGCTTTATTATTAATGTAAACCCTATGTCAAAGAAGAAAAGGCTAACATCAATGGAGGAGAAGAAAACAAGGAATAAGAGTGTCACTCAGTAAGGTTGTCGACGATAATGCAGGAGAGATTTAGCGAAAGAGAAGAAGAAAGACATAGAGGAGTGGAGGAAGAATCAAACCTGAAAAACATAGTGAAAGATGCAACCTTGTGGAGCTTCTCATATTGACCCCTATTGAGAAGGGACAAGAGTAGAGGCAAAGAATGAGAAACAATGCGTTTGAAAATTTCTATCAAAATTTCTTTTATTTTCCCAGTTTTTACTCCTACTACATTTTTTTATTCAAAAAAAGATACACGTAAGTATTGTTGAGTCATTATTTTGTCCATGTGAGAGGGTGTCTATAGGGTGGCAGTTACTATTTGGGTGTTCAAATATCGGGACTCTAACAGTATTGTAAGTGAAATGTAAATTGAATACTATAATAACCACCATTTAAATTAAATTAAGGAACCAATTTACTTGTAATGGATCCAACACAATTTAATTTTTTATAAAGCAAATGAGTTTTATTACTTAGAGTATAAGGTGTACTGTAACCCATATACATAAACATTAAGAAAATTCAATCTAAACTATTGAACAAATCGAGAAATACAATCAAAGGGGTGGATATACCATTCAACTAACCAATAACTAGCTTTATTAGATTTAGCAAATTAATAACCATGCAAACATAATTCAAATGGTAGTGGAAAATATCTACTACGAAAACATATGTAAATTTCTCCATAAACGTTTATAGGAAAAAAAATAAGAAAAAAAATGAAATAATTAAGCTTCTCCATAAGCTAAAATTTAACTTATAAATAAATTAAAATATGTTTTTGAAAAAACTAATATAAAAGAATTTTTAGAAATTAGCTTATACATAAGCTAACTTTAGCTTTTGAAGAAACTTATTTTTTTTTTCTTCATATTTTCTTCTCTTATAAATACTTGTGGAAAAGTTTATCCAAACAAACTCATATAAAAGGGTCTAATTAATATCAACACGTACATATATTGTAACAATATTTGATTAGTGGTGTATCGTTTTGACTCCTTCACTATTGTAAGTGAAATGCAAATTGAATAATAACCAACATTCAAATTAAAGAAGCACTTAAATTTTGTAATGGATCCAACATAATTCATTTCTTTTAAAAAAAAAAAAATGAGTTTTATTACTTAGAGTATAAGACACATACGCTAAAGTTAACCCATGTACATAAACATTAAGAAAATTCAATCTAAATTATTGCTCGTTTAGAATATGTAGTGCGGATCCAATAAAAGAGTGTGGACAGGGCTAATGACATAACAGTCGGTACAGATCTAACAATAAAAAAAATTTAAAAAGAGAACATAATTAAAAAGGAAAAGAGAGTCCGTTCCCTTCATTTAACAGAAGGCAACACGGGCCTATTTCGAATGTTATGCTCACATTGGCGTTCACGAGGAGATGATCAAGGATCGTGTGCGGACTGATGCTTATAAGAATGCAATAAGAAATTTATTAAAAGGCAAAGTTGTACTTGATGTTGGATGCGGTGTTGGCATCCTTTCTATATTTTGTGCTCGGGCTGGTGCAAAGCGGGTGTATGCAGTTGAAGCATTGCCCTGAAGGCGAAAAGTGTTGTTACAGATAATAATCTTTCAAACGTTATCATGGTATTGCACGGACGACTTGAGGAAGTTGAAATCAATGAAAAGGTCGATGTTATAATTTCAGAATGGATACTTTCTGATGTCAACAAGCCACGGTGGTTGATCAATCCCTCATAGTATTTGTTGTCCAAACGAATAGGAGTGGAAGGCTCAAGAGGAACTGTTGGGTCTGTGGTGGCGGGTGGTGCAGGACACTTGGTTTTCAACGTTGCAGCATATGAAGGGTCCATTGAGGGGTCTTGTGTGGATGTGTCACTGAAAGAGTATAAGCGCTTTGAGAAGGAGGAGCAATGTGACACACCTATTGAATGTGCTCCTGAAAGTGTCACCATTTCATCTACCGACAACCCCTTTCGTGCAAAATTAGTAACAAGTTCATCAGCACTCAAGGTTGGTCCAGGAAGATTTTGTGGCACTTCATCACCGATAGAGACAAGACCGTCTCTGCGTCCTGATGGTACCTCGTAGTTTATGCCACCAACTTTGAGAGCACAGTCTCGTGCTGCGAATGCCAAAATGTCTGCACACGATACGGTTTGAGGACATGCAGCCTCTAACAGGGTCTTGGCCTCCTCGATCACCTCGAACCCACGTAAACTTGGGTTGTTAACGAAATTGTCTCTTTCAGCTATTGGATTACCCGGAATAGATGCTAGCAGCACAGAACCATCACAACCCTGTACATCAATAAAGGACAACATAGCAATTTCAGAATCAGAAAATTGAATTTACTACAAGAAATTAATGGATCAGTGACAAAATTCGTGTCCCAAAAAACATTTTTTGTCACTAATATTGGTATTACTAAAATTTTACTAACGAATTTTTAAAAATTACATAATGTTAATATTTTTTGTAAATTTTAAATATACATGAATGTATATAGGAAATTACATATGAAGTGAACTTACCCTCACAAAGCAATCATGGAAATGCATTCTAATGAGACCAGCAGCTATGCCTGGGTTGGCAGAAATTGCTTTTTCTACTGTGCTTCTCACTATTGCCTCAGCAGATGGACATGTGTAAGCTATAGAAACCCCCTTTCAGAGATGCTGAGGCCAATGATGAAATACTTAGAATCAGAACCAAGCTGGAAACCGTTTGAACTAAGCTTGGAGTATTTTCCATTGCTGTTACTGCTGTATGATGATGCAGATTGAATGGAAGTTGTAATTAAGGAAGAGAGATGTGTTGTATGTACTTGTATAAATGTTGTTGACTACTAAGGAGGAGGTGAAGTGAACTTGAGCTCAAGCGAATGCATTTATAGGTTCGTTTTGAAAGAGGTAAGTCAGTTGACTAGCGAAGGCTTTGGCAAACAAAACGCGTGTTGTATATCCTGCAAATTAAAATACTTAGTTGCTGAAGTTGTCTGCCGTTGAACACTTCTCTTCAGGAGCAACTTTATCTTTTATTTTAGGTTAACATAACATATTAATTGTGTCCCTTACCCAAGTTGTCCAAGGTTCAAATCCTGACCTTGGATATGAAAGAGACATGTTGAGAGAGGAATATTCACTTTATGTGCACTCACGGTTTCCGGCGAAAATTAGTCACTGTTTCCGACAGTAAATATTTCGTACCAATACCATGGTAAACAAAAAACAAAATATTAATTGACTTCTAGCAAAAGGCTAAAGTGTGATGAGAATGGAAAATAATATATAGACACATGGACGCTACTTGACACGTAGAGCGAGAAAAAGATAAGTATAGATCTCATAAGTAATATAATGTGATAAAAAAAAAATAAAGAGATATAATTGATTTTGATGAAGTGTATAATATATGTGTGAAGGTGTTCACATATCATGATTCATGACTATGGGAATACAGCTTGACTCCAGGGAGAATTTTTCCGCGCTTTGGTAGCTGCATATGGCATTTAACTAGTACAATTTGATGAAGTGTTGGCATTTTATTTACAATTAAGGTGGGACTTGGTAACCACTAGCCACTGAATGTTGCTTATAAGAACAAGTTAGAATGCACGCGAAGAAAACAAATAACACTATTTCGTATGGACCAAAATAGATTATATTAAAATGATGGGACATTTTTAGTCATGAAATTAAGGTTGAAACATTCACGGTAAAGGGGAACTATGGAAGCGTTCTAATAATAATTGATTAGTATATAATTGTACCTCTTGTACACCAATAATTGAGGACCCCGAGTACAAGACCATTTCTGTTTTCAGATTATGATATTCACTTTTATTATTATTATTATTATTATTATTATTATGAAACTTAAGGGATAATTAAAGGCCACTGTCGAATTTCAACGCACCACCGTAATTATCTTTGTTTGCGTCCAATCCTAAATTATTGAAACAAGTAGAAGATTTTTGGAACAAATCAAATCTTATAGCTCAAATCATATTATACGAAACTTATGCCAAAAGTGAAGTGAATAAAATATCTAAGACATTTGGAACAAATCAATTATCAAACTTACATCCAATCTGACCACAAATCATATTATATACGAAACTTATGCAAACTGAAGTGAAAAAAAAAAATACTTTAAAAAGGAAAAATGACTAGCATACCCTTTTAATTAGCGAAAATCACTAGCTAGTTTTGATTTTTGTCCAATGATATTGAATATTTAAGTAATTAACAGTATTTCGTGCAATTTATGAATACTTTAAATTTAGGCATAATTTTTCTTTAACAAAAATTAGGCATAATTTAAAATTTCTAAATTTAAAATTTTAAATTATAAATGATGTACGTATTGATTTTGGGTTTGACTCCTATTGGTTCATAAGTTGAATAAGATGCTGGTGAATTTTAATGTTCCTGCATTCTTAAGACTTAAATGCAAGATCATCAGTTAAGATAATATCTAAAAAAATTATATAAGAGATGTATGTATATATATATATATATATATATATATATATATATATTAATTATAAAACGCACTAGGGTCGAGGTAGTATGCATAAGATTATAAGTTCTAACATCAGTATGACCATTGTACACAAAAAAATATATATATTATAATAACTCGTGTCCTGTATAGGTATTAAATTTATAATTTACATTTTTTATATTATTATAATTTTTAATGTATTTATTTATTATTTTAATTTTACAAAAATATATATTAGTATCTAGATACATATATAAATATTAACAATATATATATATATATATATATATATATATATATATTGATATATATTCAAATAATTTTATATTTACAAGTGATTATATTATCCTAACTTATATAAATGCGTCTTTTAAACATTTTAATTATATAAATATATTTTTGGTACAAACCACATATATCTTTTATAGGAGACAATTTTGCTCGACTCAGGTAGGCCCATTGTGAACGGCAAAGCTCTTCCTCCCTGTATTTAACGCAACCGTATACCTAGTACTCAGTTGATTCACACACTCGATAGTAATTTTATAAATCTATATCTATATGTGTGCATAATAATATTAAATTAATATTTAATAATATTAAAAAAAGTAATAGATCAATAGCAAAAGGTTCATGCATAGTCATTGTCTAGACCTAATCAGATTTAACATACCTAATTATATTAAATTATCATTTAATGATATTAAAAAAAATTGTAATATATCAATGAGAAAAAGTTCATAGGTACATCAATGAATGAAACTGTCTATTAGTTCAATTTCTCTGTTTTTAGAATTATATGAACTAAAATCCTTATTAAAATAACACTAAAAAGTAACATGTAATGATATTAAAATTAAAGAATGAATGAATGATGATGACGATGATGATAGAGTTCTTTCATATTCATAACACCCAAATAAAGCATTATAGCTCTTTATTGCATGTGTTAGTATGGTGACCTTTGTAAGTTCCATCAACCATAGGATGTATGTTAAAAATATGCATGATTACTGTTTTTAGACCAAAAAGAGCCAAAGCCCTCAACAAACTCAATAACGTCTAAAGAATGTTACACTTGAGGAGTCAGCCAAAGGACTAATAGATAAAAACTAGGGAGGAATATAAAAAATATGATCCTCAACATTACAACCTAAACCATGCTTAACTAATGTGTTTGCCACCTAATTAGGTTGAGGAGAAGACCACACTAATCCTAGTCCCAACCAACTTGTTAATCTCTTCAACTCATTCATGACCATCTAGAATCAAAGCAAGGGTAGCTTTGGGAGGAGAGCTAATTGCAAAAAACTAGGTCATTCCTAACATGCCAAAGATAATCCAAAGTGCCTGCAAACATAGTTGCCCAGTTGGAGGGGAGCTAATTGCTCAAGGAGATATTGTTGAGAATCCAGACCATCATGTCGTCAATGAAGAAGCTTTGGGAGCAAATTCCATCTACCAAGTGATTCCACATCTCCTTTGCCCTACTATAATCATGAACCAAATCAAGGGTGGATTCCAGATGAGATACACAGACAGGGCATATAGGTGAGTGGGTAATATGCGTTTAAATCTCTACTCATTTGTGAGGATCAAACCCTGAGCCACCTTCCACATATGGACCCATAATCTCACCGGCCCTAGGCCTTTCCAAATCAGTGGGTGATGCTATTCCCACCCTAATTTTTGCTCTTTTCACCCCATCTGTTGTTTGGGCTTTTTTTTATTTCCAAAATACCCTTTGACAAAATTGCATTTCCATTGTGATTTTGTACAATGGAAACGCGTTTTTGTTTTGATTGAGGGAGGAGCACCCATCTATACATAACGGAAACGTATTTTCGTTATGTAGTTAGAATTTAATTGTTTATATTTATGAAATTAATTTTTTTTTTTAGGAACAGCTTTTAATGGTTCACTGACACATGAACAAGGCACGCATTTGAATCAGTGCGATCTGGACCAATAAGTGTTTATATATATAAAATCCGAAACATCTATAAAATCCAAAAATACATACAAAAAGGTTCGTACATAATGTATAAAATACTAAGGCCCCATTTGTGGTGGTTGCAAGTTTTCAGTTTTGGTTTTCAAATGTAATTTTTAAAAACAAAACTGTTGGGCAAAATTATAGTTAAAATGGTTTTTAACTCATTTTGAAAACAGTTTTGGGTTAGTTTTCAAAACCAAAAAAAAGGTTTTCAAGGTTATGTTTTAGTTTTTTAAAATACGCTCCATGCCCCCATATCATTCTCGTTCTCTCTTCTCTCTATGCCAAGGTTTCCATTCCTACAGCTCCTCCATCTCCATTGCTATAGTGCCAAAGTATCTTTCTTATATTGGATCCAGTTATCTAAGTTCGTGATTTCTGGCTGCATGTGATCTTCCCCATATTTTAAAAAGCGAAGAATTATAGAAAAACCTGACTTAATCCAAGAACATGAGCCTTATAGCTTAAATGCACTAGCCAGTGCAACAGTTTTGGGTGATGATCTTATTGACCCTACTAATTCATCAGCTAGACCCACCACCAAACATCTAAGGCATCATCTTGGATGCACTTGTATTGTGTGCATTCAACCCCCAAGTGGAAAGGGGAGACATAAGCCAACATGCAGTTGCCTTGCTTGCATGACCACGAAGCGTAGGTTCAACAACCTTATGATGCGTAAGAAGAAACGCCAATCAGAACATGAAGCAGATGCTAGTTTAAAATTGACAACAATCTTTTAAAATTGAAAACAAAAAAAAAAACTAGAACTAAAAACTAAAAACTAAATTTGGTTTTTAAAAATTCAAAACTAAAAACTAAAAACCACCCTAAACAGGCTAAAAAGTGATCTAATAGTAAAAAACAAGAGGAAAAAGTCAAGCATCAGAGGCGGTGGTCGTCTTCCTCCACCACCTCCTTTGATAGGTGCACCCAGACTCCATGCCTGACTGAACAATGGCCAATGTCTCCCGGATCATCCTATCACCGTCAGTGCCCTCTAGCACCACCATCAAATGCAACATGCGCTCTATAAAGCCAACAACCTTCTCCCACTATGCCTACAAAAAAACAAATGGAAACTTTTTAAAAATATATGTCACTGGCATTGTAAATAAATGGATACATAATTGGCATGAATGGGTGCCGCTGGATGAAGACTGTTGTGGCACAAGAAGTCACGGAGGGCCTCGCAAAGGATCTCCTACCACCAAAGATGTCAACATGGATGAGAAACCTAGCAGAACCACTCAAGGCAATCATACACGCAAGTCCATGGAGCCTCATGCGGACCATGCAAGTCCTAGCAGGCTTCCAGCAAGAGGGGTACATGAATGAATCGAATACACACCTAAATGAGAGTGATCTAGAGGCTGTGCAGGTATGGGACTGTACAGTTGAGGATAGCTTAAAGGAATTAATAAGTGCTACCTATACAAACAAGATGCATCTACTTTTCGGTAGCCTATCACTTAAGAATTCCACAATTAAGCGTGCTTGATTTGGAGCAATTTAAGGATGGGTGACCTCCTGGAAAGTTTTCCAGGAAGCGTGTGAGTGAGGACAAAGCACGCTGAAAAGTCTTGTATTGGTTTGTGGGGACAGTCACTCATCCTAAAAGCGGCCGGGCGTTACATAGAAACCCTATCTACAAGCAAGATTAAGAATACCTATCTCAGCTCAACAAATTCATCAAGCAAGAAAGATATCATCTAAATGTGATTAGTCATACAACTTGAACCTTACTATTTTTGACATTTCTTTGAACTTAAGAATCTTCTTGATGTTGAAAATCAATAGCTCTCGGAATGTTTTCTCACAAATTTTGTAGCCATTCCCTATGTTAAAAATTATGCTTATACGCCCTAATTAGAATATGTAAAAATAAGAGAAAGATGAGGTTCATTTTTCTATTATCTCATCAAAGATAAAACATATTGTAATTAATTAAGTTTTAAAATATTGATTAATGTGTTCTTTAGATCACTTCGGTTTGTTTTAGAATGAAGTAATCGTTTATTTCTTCAAAGTAAATGACTATTCCTAAAACTATGTTTTTCTGAAAAAACCAGTTATAAGACTAAGTAATCGATTTTCTTAAGTATGTAATTGATTATTACCAAATCTATTACTTTTTCATAAAACAACTTAAGAGTAATTTAATTGATTATATCATCTTGTAGTCGATTACCCTATTTTAACACAGATTTTCAAGACAACAAACTAGATTTCTTATTCAAACCTCTTTACATAAAACCAAACTTGATGAATCCCATAGATTTCTAATTTTGCGAGCTTGATTCATTTTAGTCCTATAAAATCATCTTTTCTCTTTTTAATCTTTTGAAGTCTTAATTCATGAATCATTTTTCTTAGTCAAAATTTTCAAGATAAGCTAATTAAGCACACAACACACAAGACACTCTAAACTATTACAAGCAAAACAAGTGTGAGGCTTCATCAAGACTTTACTAAGCCTAGCCACATGCATAACAGTTAAGCACTCTTTAAAGCTTACTCATCATCTTCATCAACATCTTGATTTTACAAGAAAAAAGCCTTATACCCGACAATAGGAGACAAATGTCAAGGACACCATTAATGAATTAAACCTCGTCTCAAAGAAAGAAATTTTGAGTATTACCGGTGGTTTTGATGTACAACATGATGTTTGTTATTTATATTGATTTTTAATTCTAACAATATGAGTTTATGTTTTTGTTTCATTTTTAAAACCATTCTCAATGAATTTAAAAGATATCCATATTTTCCAAATATCATTTCATTTTTTTTTTAATTCAAACCATATAAAAATTTTCCATTTTGATCTTATGTCACTTATTATCATCACAATAATTCTGTTTTATCAAAAAAATTCCTTTTTTAATTAATACGTATCATTTTAATTCATGACAAGAAATTAATAAATAAATAAATAATATTTATACTCCTATTTTAATATCACAATTTTAATATCATAATTTAATTTCACGATTTTAATAATAATCGTACCACGATTTTAATATCTTCTACAATAAATCCATGATTCTAATGTTCGTGATTTTATATCACAATTTTAATTTCCTAAAATAAACATATTTAAAAGATAATAAATAAGAAATTAAAATATAAAGATGTAGTTTTGGATTCTTGTCTATCTGCTCTTATATCAGCCCTTAGTGCAGATGCACATGGGGTGACTTTTATTCGTCTTTAGTTGTCTTTGTTCCCCTTATTTTCCTATTGATCAAAAAATTTAAAACGTATGATTTCTATGTCAACAATTATTATTTAAAGTACATAAGGATAATTTTATTATTGAAAGAGACAAAACATAATTGGCAATAAGAATTAAAGTACATAAATATTTAATTTAAAAAATTGTCTGAATTTGACTTATTTTATAGAGAAAATAAAAATTTAATATAAATAAATTGAAATTCTTTACAAATAAGGATAGACATATTGCTTTATTCTAATTGAGAAATTAAGATCAATATCTAAAAATGAAAGGTATAAAAATTTCTACTTTAATTTTAAAAATGAAAGAATTGAATCACACGTGTAATTTTGTTATAATTTGTAATCACTACCAAATAATTATAAATTGTATTTAATTAACAGTTATATATTGTAATTAAGAGACTCAATTTGATTAAAATATTAATCATTGAAAAAAAAAAATTTGTAGGTAAGTATTATTAAATATAAATATCAGAAAAGAATAATTTTTTGTGAAAAAAAGAGAAGGCAGAATAGAGTTTGTATTTGCATAACACCTTCCAGCATATTTATATAGTAATGTAAAAAATGAGGGAGTAACATATATTTAATATGGCGTGTTAGGTAACTAATGATTTAAATTTGCATTGAATTAGCTATTATATGTCTTCTACATTTAAAACATAATAATGACACCAATTGTCATTTGAAATTCAAAAAGAATATACTTTAATTAGTATTCATTTACATTTAATATCTAATATTTTAAAATTTTCCAACGTAGAGTATCCATGTATTATGCTTTAATTTCCAACATATAGTATTTCAATTAAAATTCATGTATTAATTTAAAATATAATAAGATTGGATATTATAATCTTTTTGAATATCCACTTACTATATCACATTAATTTACAGGATATACTTTAATTTATGTATTATAAGATAAAATATTTGAGAATTAGTTTAAAAAGAGAACTACAAATAGAATTCCCTCAGACTAATTACAAAATACCAACATGGTATGGTATGGTTGGTAGATAATTTTATCCCTTAAGCATGTGATCAGGGGTTCAATCCCCGAGTCCATGTGTATGAAAAAACATCTATTAGGAGAAATTATCCCCTTAAATAGATCTCGGTGTCTCGAGGGATTAGTCCTTGGCTTCCGAGTGGGAATTCCCTTGGTTCACCTAGAAAAGACTAATTACAAAATAGATCAAGCAAAACAAAACAAAACAAATTACATAAAAAAAAAATCTAATAATAATGTACAATTAAAAATAGACATGTCTAATGCTTCTAATGATTGAGATGTTATATTATTAAATTATATGATTGAGGATTTATTTGAAATTGAAGTATATTGGTAGATTATGTATAAGTCTTTTAAATTTAGGTATATTTTAAAAATATAAATTTAAAATTTATTTTAAATTTAATAATTAATTTAAATATATATGTCAATCATTCTTTTTTCTTTGCAGATGGTTAGAACTTCATCTTGGTTCGAATCCTACTATATAAATATTTACATTATTTACACATTACAAAATCATTAAATATAAATGTTAGATAACATAAATTTATTGAAAATGTCAAAGGATAAAATATAATAAGTGAACGAACTTAATGCAAAATAATAAGCAGAGATTATTTATAAGATTGCGTAAATTATAAATGAAATAAAACAAATTGATGCAAAATTTGAGCGTGAAAACTTAATATTTTGATTTGGTTGATAATTCGAAAAAGGATTTTGATTGATCCTTTTAGAAGCTATTTATACAAAGTTGGTTGGTTGGATGGTTGGTGTGGTTGTTGTACATCAAAAAATACAATGTTGGTTGTGACAATTTGAGAAATTATTTATAGGAGATTATTTCAATATGAAACAAAATCTTTTAAAAAAAATAATATGAGATGATGTTTGGTACGATATTGAATGATTTCAATAAGGGAAAGTTGCTGAAATCTTTAAGAAACTTTAATACATGTGAGTATAGACTGATTTATGTTAGACATACCAAAGTAAAAGAAAAGGAATTATGAATAGATATATTTTGGGAAGTGAATTGAAATCATTTCCTTCTCCTTTAGTAGATTCATCTCCATGTATCCTAAATTTGATGGCATTAGTAGTCCCAGATCATTTTCCAGTTTGTCATTTTCCTTATGCTCATGCAAAATGAGTTTTCGTCCTTCAACACCATTATCCAATGTTCCTTAAACCATGCCAAATCCAACAACCTCAACTGCCATGACTCCAACTACAAGACACCCTCATAAAACCCAACAAACCCATGTAGAGGACAATGAAAACTGCAACAAAGAAGACCTCTTTTTATAGAAGGGTCTCCAAATTATGGGTCAGGAAGAAACTTACAAAGAGTGAAATAAGAGAAAGAACAAAGACCACCTTTAATTTCTAATGAGAATTGTGGCGTTCGATTAGAGTTGTACTTTGGAACATTCACAAAAGAGGAGAACCAATAGCAAAACCTATGTACTACACATTCTACTAAATAAGTGTTTCATTCTCTAAGTTCTCTCTTTCTGTTCTTCTGCCATCCTTATCATTTTTATTTTTGAGTAAAAAAGTATGCAAGAAAAGAATACCAAGTAATCAGCATACTGGGATAATAAATGAACTCCTTGAACGTAGTCTGTCGCAGCATCTTCACTTGTCTTGTTCTTCCCAAGATTGACACTAAGAATGCCAAGGCCAGATTTTCCACCATTTTTAACTTCATCATGGAAGAAGTTGAAGTACTTGAAGTTTCATCTAATTTTCTCTTACCATGCCGAGCACTGAGCCTCTTTGCTATAGTAGTAATTCCCTCACCATTAAAGCCACAACTATTTATAACAGCACTGCACATTAAATTGATCAGTTTTGCAAAAAAGACAGCATAAGCAACCTTAAAAAAGTTATAACAAAGGTTGATAAGAAAAAACTGATACAAACTATTGATCAGTAACAGAATAGAAAAAGGAACAAACTACAAACTCTTACCCTTCCTCTCTCAAACTAAAGATGTGTGGCTTTGGATTGCCATCCTGGGGAAGACGTGTAACAAGAGCCAGTCTATAGCCTCAGCATTTTTATCAAAGCCTGCAGTAAGACCCAATGGATTGGAGAACTTTCTTCTGCAAACTTCTAAGCCTAAGCTTGTTGGATCAGGCCTCTTCTCCCTTGGAAACAACCCATGAGCTGCACCTGAGAGACCTAGTCTATGTGCAACCTCTGGATACAATGGAGCAAAAAGGGATTGACAAGTTTTGTTGCTGAGAATAACCATCCACTGCAAAGAGGATAAATTGAAATCAGGACCATTAATTTCTGTGGTATGCATTTCAAAAGGTTCATAGAAAAGGGAGAATGAAATTCTTCATGCTGTATTGCAATAGATTGACAAAATATATACGAAAAGATGGTATCTTCATTCATGATTTCAGGACCGAAATCTGGTATTGCAAAATCAGGACTGATTCTATATTTACATAACTAATAAAGAAAGGAAACAATCATAACTAATTTATACTCAAAGTAATGATCAAAGTAAGCGCCTCTGAATCAAAAAGATATCATCAAGAAAAAAATAAAAATAATGTTACTAACAAAATATCACAAAGTTATTAATTTAACACATCACAGACAAAGAAGAAAAATAAGTAGTTAAATATGCAATATGATTTATCCAATTGTAAATAGTGCTTCTCATAAACATGCGTGGGAGAAGAGAAGAAAATGCATACTTTCTTAGAAGAGTGAGGAACATTAGGAAGTGAAGAAGCAGAGGAAAAATGTCTAAAGCGATGAAGTGGAGTTGAGTCTAGTGACAAAACAAGTCTCACTAACTTTCTAAAAGACCATGCGGCCATGACTCTCTATTTCTATATAAAAGTGAGAGTAAGCAGAACAGAAGCTGAACATGATTGTTCATTTCAAATGCATGAGTAAATCAAGGCTCTCTCATATCTGATCCTAGCTTCGCAATGTCACATTTTGATTAAGTTGCCATTGCATGCAAAGAGAGACTTGTGTTCTTATCGTCTTTTATTCCTGAATTCTGATCCATCGACTTCAATACATCCCTTCACGATTATTCTACTTCTGCTACATTAAACATCAATATTTTGTTTCCCTATCTTTATCCTGTTTTAATCCTAGGTTTCCGTAGGGGTTTTCACTTTTGACTTGTCATCTAAGTTTCTACATGTGGAATCCATTCACAAGTGTCCACAAACAAGTATCTTTGCCATCTATTGTGTCCGATAATAGATATGCCATTCTCATGTTTTCCACATTTCTTTATGGTTTTGGATATGATCCATCAACAGATGACCACTTGGTGGTTCAAGCATCCTACAACCCAGATGACCTAATGCGTGCATTCAATAGCATGTTTAGCATGGTTTTCTTTGATTGCATGCATTTCATAATGGTTTAGGAATAGTTGTGTGTCTAATTACACAAATTTTTCTTTTTATATCTTGTTATGCCTTTTCTTTGCATGTTTTTTGTTTTAGGAAAATCTTATGTAGGTTGTCTGGACTTGGGAAGTAAGAGATTAAAGATTTGGAAGCCATTTAGAGGATTTAAAGACCTTTGGGTGCTTAGAAGTCCACATGAAAGGCATAGAGGTTATCTTAAAAGTGTTTGGGAAAGGAAACTTGAAAAAAAATTAAAGGAGACCTCGCCACACCCTGGTAGGTTGACAATCACCACCAGGGTGTGGCGCACTCACTAGAAGTTGCCCATCCCTTTGCTCATGCACCACAGCAAGGTGGCAGCCATCACATCGCGGTGGTGCGACCCCTAGAATTGGAAATTGCACTTCCGCATCTATCATAGTGGGGTGGTAATCACCACACTGTTGTGGGCAAAACTACCTTAATTGTTTTGCGTTTAGGACTTGTTGTGTGGTGATTTGGAGAAGTACTAAAAGGTGAACCCAAACACTAGACCCATAAGAAAGGAACTTAAGTCTAAACCATGAAAGTAGGTTAAAGCCTTCGAGAAATATTTAAATTAATAAAAAACTTAGTGAGTCTAATTGAACATAGCCATCACAACGGTAGGTGATCAATTTGATTAGATACTCCTCCGTATCTTGAAAGAAAACAGATGATACCTTAGGTTAATTCACCTTCACTGAAAATAAGTAGAAGCACATAGGTGACGAAATTAAGTCATTAAGCATCATTGTGCGAAACCTAATCCTAGAAATCTTCTCCTATTGAATTAGCCCCAATTTTATTTATGTACTTAATTTAATTTTTAATTACATTCTTTTTCAATTACTCAAAACCTAAATTTTGGAAATAAATTTTTTTATTTAATTTTTATTCAATTAGCAATAATCACTGAACACACAGTCCCTATGAATACAATCTTATTTATTACTTAACGATATCATACACATGCAATTTTTTTTCATATCACAACCTGCATGGAGTTTTTCTCACTCAAAGCTGATGCGTGGAAAGAAATTGAGGGTACCCATTTGTCTTGTAAGAACTGCTCTAATTATTTTGATAACTGAATTGGCTCTTGAACAATGTTATTCATTGGCTGACTTTTAGTTATGATGTTTCAATGAATGTTATTGTTGCCTTTAATTTAACGGAAAGGAGTTTTCCAGAGATACCTCTGCCAGTTGATTTTGGCCTTTGGATACTACAATTTTAAACTTTGTTTAGAAGGTTCTTGGAGAATTGCTCAATCTATATGGAGCAAAACAACCATTCGACAAAAATACGGGTAATGAAAAAAATACAACCTGCAGTACGTCATCTTGGACTAAGACTTTTGTCGTGAAATGTTACATTGAAGCCCATCCAATACATCTTCAGCTCGCTCGCTGTCATAAGGGAGTAAAAATAGAGACTCTGTATACAGCCACCACAGATTTATATTGATCATTAAAATAGGATCGATGCTCTAGCAGCTGTCCCTTGTCATTACGGTTTACCAATCCAGATATGCAATATGTTCCAACAATATCACCACATTTTGTAGAGCATATTGGAAAGAACCACCAAGTAGGAATGTTGTCCACATGTACGATAATAGTCTTCGTCTAAGATGACTACACTTTGTATTCTTTCATCACTCATATTTCTGCCAAATGGGTGTTTTACCCATAGCACATATATTGAGCAATTCTCCAGTCCACTCAAAACATAGTTTAAATTTATGGTGCCCAAAATCAATTGGTAGATGTATCATTGAGAAACTCCTTTCTGTATCAAAGGCAACAATAACATTTATTGACACATCATAACTTAAAGCCAACCAATGAATGGCACCATTCAAGAATCACCCAATTCAATTATCAAAATAATAAGAGCAGTTCTTATAAGACAAATGGGTAACCACAATTTCTTTCCAGGCATTAGCTCTGAGTGATAAAAATTCTATGTAGCTTGCATGCTGATCTAGGTTGTAGGATGCTTGAACTACCAAGTAGTCATTTGTTGATGACTCATACCCAAAACCATAGAGAAATGTGGAAACCATGATAATGGCATACATATCATCAGACTCAATAAGTGACAAAGATACTTGTTGTGAACATATGTGAATTCCACACCTAGAAACTTAGATGACATATCAAAAGTAAAAAAAAAAAATTAAAAAAATAAAGGAACCTGGGATTGAAACATGATAAGGATAAGGAAACAAAAGCTGAGGTTTAATGCGGCAAAAGCAAAATCATCATGAAGGGATACATTAAAGTCTATGGATCGAAATTCAAGAACAGAAGGTAATAAGAATCCAAGTTTCTCCTTGCGTGCAACAGCTGCTTGTTCAAAATGTGACATTGCAAAGTGGGGATCACATATGAGATAACCATGACTTACACACGCTTTTTGAATAAACAATCGACTTCAACCCCAACCTCAATAGAATTTCAATTATCAATTCCTAGAGGAGCATCGTCTTCATTTTAGGGCATTTGATTATCATGTAGCATAACTCGCATATATAGAGAGAAGAGATCCCAAATTCGATCACAATTATTCCTTCTCTTGTGACATCAATGCCTCATTTATTATTTGGTTTATTTAAATTTAAATATGAAACAAAATAATTGGACCCTGAAACCCATCCAAACACATCAATTATATTATCTCCATCCTTTATATAAGCAACAAATAACTCAGTCATCAAAAACCAATAAAAATAGTTAGATTAGTTAATTTTAATTAATAATTACATAAATTTAATTTTTTCCAAAAATATCCTTGGAATGAATTGATTTAAGTGTTAAGGGCATAAAAGAAATTTAACAATTAGTATATTTAAAAATAGGTCTTTGTTTCTTATCATTTGGACCAAAAAAATATTCCTTTTGTTGAATATAAGGATTGGAGAGAGTATCAATTATCAGGTATATCAATTATATTATTATAAAAGAAAGTTTTACCACTTAGGAAGAGATGTATAGTCCTAGATATGTTTTGACTTATGTATAGTCCTGGATATTTCCTTTGCATTTTCTCCCCATCATATTATTTTGACAGCACTTTACAAATTATTACAAGGTAGTGTATTCATTTTTCTATTCCCCTAATTGTTCTTATAACTAAATTCGTGAGAGATAAATATTTAGAAGCAGATAAAATTTTGAATGCAAAATTTGTCCAATTGTATTTGAGTTTGAATGTAAAACAAATTATATGCAAGAAACATAAATATAATATTAAAAAAATAAAAAATATCTTAGAGTTATCCTTTTTTTAAGAAAGTAATATGAACAAAAAAATGAATGATTATATAAATTATTTTGTCCAATTGTATTTTAGTTACATTGTATAAATTATTTCATCCAATTGTATTTTAGCATGAAGGTAAATCAAATTACATAGAAGATATTCAAAATAGAAATAATATTAATCAAATAAAAAAATATTTTATCATATCATTTTCTAAGAAAGTAATATGAATAAAAAAATGAATACGTAAAAGAGAAGCTATTGCACAAGAAAAAAAATGTGAAATCGAATAAGAGAATCTATTTAATAGACAAAAAAAAACTACATGTATATATTTTCATATACATGAGCAATGTGTTACAAAATTACCACATATTTTAGGCATATACCATCAATATTTTTACTTCATTTTATTTAACTCTGATTGAATTTTTTAAAAACTTTCAATGCATTACTTTTTTATGGATATTATGATTTTTAATTTGTAAATGTTACTTTAAATATTTTGAATTAATTTAGAAAAAATAAAAAAATAATCTTAAACCAAGAATTTACTAAATAAAGTAGATTGATTTAAATCTAAAATATTATTATCCAAATGTAAAACTGAGATCATTTTATATCATATCATCATTTACTTTAACAAATGTAATTTTATTGTGAATTAAAATATTTTACTTTAAAATTAATTTTATATTATATCATGTTAATTTTTTTTATATTTTAAAAATAAAGACAAAAAAGTCCCCGACATCACCGGATAGGATAAATAGACACGAGTAAATATTGAAGGTATTTATCAGTCATTTTTGTATATTTAAGTGTATTTATTTATCTTTAAGTGACTATCATCATAACAAAACCTGTTTATTACATTTTTAATCTTTTCGTGTAAATTATTCTGTGTAGGAAAAAGGATATTGTGTCAAAGCAGCTGTGCAATCTTGCCAAATTCATTGTTATCACATAGTTTTTTTTTATGTTTTTGTTGTTTGTCGTACACTATTTTAGTGTTTAGTTGTGTGTAATTCTTCTTGCGGTCTACATTTTTATTAATTGGATTGTAATTGCTTTTATCAAGTGTCTTTGGATAGAAAAGTTAGCATATGTTATGCATTGAAAAGATTGTTTTCTTCCTTAGTTGTTAGTAATAGTAGTTAGTTTTAGCATCGGTACTATTAGAGGCTTTTAAGAGTTGATTTGGACTTATAAAAATGTTTTATTGTTTTTTTTATAAGTTTTTTAAACTTATATTAATAAGTTTTGAAAACAAATTTGTCAAAATAGATTTTTTTTTCCCCTCCAATTTATAGTAAATTTCAGTCAATATCAAGCTGATAAATAAATTCTTATTTAAAGGAAAATTATTAAATAAATACTTAATTAAATTGTTTAGGTAAATGTGTTCTTGAACAGTTTAAATAGATTGACATTAATATCATGTAATTCTTACCATTTTTTGTCATTAAATTTTATTTCACATTAATATTATATATTTCTAATATTTATAAGAAAAAAAAGTTAAAGAGTAATGGCCAATAAGGTTCATATTATGTGTTTTTTATGCCTACTTTCTCTTTAATATGTCTTAGTATTATATATATTGCTTCTTTCTTCTTTTCTTTTGCTTCCTTATTTATTACCTTGCTTCTTCTTTTCTTCCCACAGGTTTCTTCCTTCAAATTCTTTTATCTAGGTTATAACAAGTTTGATTTGATATTTACATAAAGAAATGTACTAATTAAGTTATTTCGAAGGAAATACATCACTAAATTATTTGTGCTTTAACTGTTATTGGGTATCTAAATTTTGCTTTAATTATGATGGTTCACAGGTTCAAAAGCAATCACAACATGCTGTGAGGTTCAACTTCACTACACAATTTCCTTATTACGAAGTAACTTACAAGCCAGATTTTCAAAACAAACATTGGGAAAACCTATTATGTTTGACATAGACTCAAGTGTAGGAGATTTTGCTTCACCTGTTAAATTTTATTACTTTACCTTTGGCTAAGGTTGAGGTGTACGGTTATTTAGAAACTTGCCACGTACAAGCTTTGGTATGTTTTGATGTTGTTATTTAGTTTTTGGTATATGTTTCTATTTTTGGATATAGAAATTTAGTTTTTAGTTGAAATATTATTTTCTTTGCTTGAATATTCTCACTTTTTTTGCATTACTGGAAATCTTAAATAGTTAATTATGTTTGTCTTAATGTAAAATTTTAATTTTATAAATAGATATATTTTGAACATGCGTGAAAACGAAAAATGGATTGAGTGACTTTAAAGAAAAAAAGTCACTGTAACTTTAATTTATTTTGAACTTTAGGTTGGCAACAACTTATTTAAATTGATGTTCACTTATATAAATTAGTGACAACTTATACAAATAGCAGGGCCGAACCTTAGGAGGGCAAGCATGGCCCCAGCTAGGGATGTCAACGAGACAAGGCGGGTACGGGCAGTAGTCCCCACTACCCGCCCCACAAGATAAATATCTGCCCTGTACCCATCCTTATACCCACGTGGGTACCCGTTAAACGGGTATCCGCAGATTTTTTTAATATCCACAAGTACTTACTGAAAAGAAACTTAAAAATTTTAAAAAACTATTTTAACCATAATTCAAGATTACTCTGACAATTTTTAATCAAAATTATTCTGCATAATTATAATAATCAAAATACTTCAATATATAAACTAAATTTAAATGCTAAAATATTTCAATCTCATAATTAATCTAAACAAAAGTCAATAAACTAAATTGAATGTCATAAGTCCAACCCAAAGTTTATAAAGTACAATACTTCATTCTCACAAGTCCAAATAAAAGTTAATAAACTAAAATACTTCAATTTCATACAAGTCCAAATAAAACCACAAAAGTCACTAAAATCACACTCAACAATCTTTAATTGTCACTTGTACCCACATCAACAACCCCACTTTGGCCACTTGATTCCTGAAACAAAAAAAAATTCAAATAAAAACCACTAATAATTGATATTATTTAGTTTGGAATGAAATATTAAGAAAATTACTAACATCATCAACATCCATATCTTGTAATATTGAATTAAGTTCCATGTTGTCCATTTTCAATTTTGAAGAACCTGACAAGAAAAAAAAGTTCATCAAAAATTTATAACAATAAATCAATATAAATATGTAATTAAAGGTGTTAATTTCATTACCTCCCATGTCGGTCCATAGCCAATCTTGGACACAAATCAATGCCTCCAAAGTATCTAGTAGTAATCTACTACGATGAGGAGTAAGAAATCGACCACCAGTACTAAATGAAGACTCAGAAGCAAGAGTTGAGATGGGAATTGCTAGAAAATCTCTTGCAAACATTTGCAAGGTTGGGTACATTAACCCATTAGTCTTCCACCAAGCTAAGATGTCAAATTGTTCATCTAAATCAGGAAGTGTCGCCTCCTCTAAATAACGATCAAATTCGGACTTGACATTTGTTGCTTCATTTCTCTTGGCACTCTTATGTTTTGCAAATGACCTCCAACTTTCTTTTTTTTCCAATGACACCCACATCTACTACATTTGGGTTTGAACTTAGAGATGAAGAAACTAACTCCTTACCCTTGATTTTCATGTCATACTCTCTCACCAAATCTTGACAAATACTTTTTACCCTTTCAATTTTATAATGAGCATCCTCTGTATAAATTTGAGGGAAAAAATAATCTAACAGGTCAATTTTGTACCTGGGGTCTAACACAGTACCTACAACCATCACCCCATTGATCACACCCCAATACTTGTCAAATTAGCAATCATGCTTGTAGCCATATGATGGATAATAAAATTAGGACAAACAAGCCATTCAATCAAAGCCAACTTAATTTCACATATTTTTGGAAAAAAAAAACATTTGCAATTGGATACAAAGTACCAGAAAATAAGAGTGTCACATCATAAAACAACTCCAACTTTTGACAAATTTCACTTGCCATCTTCCATTCATCTTCACTAAGCAAAGCTTTATATTGATTCTCCCATTGTGACAATCGATCAAACACATCTTTGTATTGTGTGGCAACTTGAAGCATTAAAAATGTAGAATTCCACCTAGTTTTGTAATCAAGAACTAACTTTTTACTAAATGGAATGTTTACTTGACCACATGTCTCTATAAATTTCTCTTCTCTTTAGGTGTTGTTGTCCAAAAATGAACACTTTCTTTAATCTTTTCAATGGCATCAGAGATTATGAACAAACCATCTTTTACAATTAAATTTAGTATATGAGCACAACAACGCATGTGAAATAGTTGACCACCCAAAATAAAACACTTAGGTAAAATCTTATCTAGAATGTGTTCAATCATAGCATCATTTGTAGTGCAATTATCAACAGTCAAAGTGGACAAGTTTCAATCTAGATTCCAATCCATCAAACACTAAACCAAGACATCAACAAGAACTTTGCTAATATGAGGAGCAGACACGTAAATGAACCTAACATTGAAATACAAATTTCAATAATTTATTCACAAACAACTAAAAAATAATAGAAATTGTAGTTAATATAATTTAGTGTCATTACCTCACAAGTCAACTTTGTAGGGTCCATAAATCATCAATAAAGTGAGCTGTGACAGTCATATAACCTCTATTTTGATTACTAGCAATCCACATGTCAATAGTGATTGCAATCGACTTTCATTATTTGACAACAACTTCATTGTATTCTCTTTTCCTTCATTATAGGCCTTCATAATGTCATTCCTGATAGTTTTTCGAGAAATCCCCTTGAATAAAGGCTGCAAAGCAAGGCAAAATTCTTTAAAGCCTATGTGATCAACCATTGACATTGGATACTCATGAAGAACTGTCATCTTAGTAAGTGCACGTCTTGTAGTTTCTTGATTAAATATATAGTTGCCAACAACTATTGTATCACTCCCTATTTTCTCAGTTTTGAGAAACGCCTGCTTTATATCTTGAGTTGTTCAAAGTTTGCAAGACTTAAAGTGGGCCATCAAGTGTGATGTCCCTTGCTTTACATCTCCCAAAAGTTTTGAGTTACAATAATTGCAAATGGCTTTCCACTTTCCATCTATTTTTTGCCTCTTAAAGTGATTCCAAACAACTGAAGTTTGTCTCCTTCGTTTAATGTCACCCTTTGTTGGAATTGAGCTGCCAATTTCAACTTGAGTTGAATCATCACCTTGATTCAGAGAAACATTATTTGATGCATTCGCATTTGATTCACCCACATAAGACACATTTTTCACTTGTTGTTGGTCATCATCCTTAGGAGTAGACATTTGTTCAGTCGACATTCTACAAATAACAGTCCACAAAAAATAGTTAATTACTAACAATGCAGATTTATAATAACAAGAGTGAATATGTTTATCTAAAATAAATCACATTTTACACATGCCCAATGCCACCATTTTCTCACACCCAGTGAAGACATTTATATAGAATCATATATCATTTATATCAAAAAAAAAAATAGAATCATATATCATAAGTTATCTATGTAGGTAGATAGGATTAAAAAAAAATCAAAAATCACAATGATGCACATGTTGAAAATTCAATGGAGGCATGCTTTGGATTGGTTGTGATGGTTCAAGGCTTAATGATTACTCAAACCGCGGTCATGCATATTCAATGAAGGGTACTAAGACTAGGGTTGTGAATGGATGGGCTATTGACTAGTTTAAAATTACCTAAAGCTGAGGTGCAGAGGTTGGTCACAGAGGCGTAGCTGGGGGTGGGTCACGAGGCATAAAGGCGAAGCTAGGGGGTTGCGGAGCTGCAGAGGTGGGTCGCGGAGGCGGAGCAAGGGGGGTCACAGAGTCGCAGAGGCGAAGCTTGGGGGGGTCGTGAAGGAGCAGAGGCAGCGCTGAGGGGATCGCAAAGGCGCAGAGGCAAAGATGGGGGTCATAAAGGCACGGAGGCGAAGCTGGGAGTGGGTCACTAAGGCGTGGTGGCAGGTGAGCCTGGACAACGAGGTCACGCAAAGTTTGGGGAGGTGGGCCCGCAGAACAATAAAGAACAAACGAAAAGAGAGTTCGAAGAGGAAAAGAGTAAAATGTAAAATTAGGATAAAGTTCTTATATATATATATATATATAGATATAGAGAGATATATATATATATATATATATATATATATATATATATATATATTATATATATATATATATATATATATAGATATATCTATATATATATATATATATAAGGGTACTTGTGTGATTTAACATTAGCGGGTACTCGCAGGTATGGATATCACTATATCCGTCTCTGTCCCGTTAACAAGCGGGTGGAAAAAATACTCGTATCTATTACCTGCAGGTATCCATTAACACTACCTATTTTTTATCCATGGCAAATTTTATCTGCAGATATTTGTGGAGACAGATTTTTTTGACATCTCTAGTCTCAGCCCCTTCTTTTTAAAACTAATATATATATTATATATAACTATATTAATATTATAGTATAATATTATATTGTTGTTGGAAGGATGGGGCAGACCCACGCAGAGGGCAGACCTATGGCCCCCCTCTTTTTCAAAACTATATATATATATATATATATATATATATATATATATATATATATATATATATATATATATATATATATTATCCATTATAATATTGTTTTTGTATACAAGCTTCTTGAAGAAACTAACACTTAAGGGATATATTATCCATTATAATATTGTTTTTGTATACAAGCTTCTTGAAGAAACTAACACTTAAGGGTAAAAGACACGTTACGCTGCAGACTCCTTCTTTCGTTTTTGAATACAAAGCTTGACTTCCGTCTTTCATTTTCAGTGTTCACTCTACAATTATTAGGTTTTTATCCTTTCATTTTCACATCTTGGCTCAATTTGTCCGAGAGTTTAGTGTTCGTCTGTTCGACCACAAATCCACTGCCCATGGTCCACCATTGTCCATTGCTATTTGTTGTGACTTGTATGTGTGCCTGAACAAGGTAAAAGTAACTCTATTCCTCTATTCACTATTTTTTTTTTTATTAAGAAGATAAAATAAATAGATTTAAGATAAACACATTAATAAATCCATTTAGTTTAATTTAGACATTATTTTACATGTGTTTTACATTCAGAATATGGTGTTGTTGCTGTTGTATAGTCTTGTAGATGAATTCATTTAGACTTTGAAAATATTTAACGTTACATTTTTTTGCTTTGTCAATTATTTCTTTGCTTTGTAATATTTAAGGTTATATAGGCTTCCTGTCGTGGTCTAAAAATCCATTAGTGTTTAGACTTGTTTAGAATTTTGAAAAAGTGAAAATCTGATTAGACATGTTTAGAACATATTTTACATTTTCTGTATATAGTGTTTAGTTTAGACTTGTTTTAAATATTTTTGAAAATTAAATTTATAGTTATTTATTGTAAAGAGTACTATGAAAAAAGCATCTATTATTGATGCATATTTTAAAAGAAAAGCTATTAAAGTTCCTCGATCTCAAGCTAGTGATTCATCAACTCTTCCATCAACCACATAAATAGCCGATACTAAACAATAATTTAAAGTTCCTAGAATAGAAGAAGAAGTTGATATTTCTTTATTAGAGAAAGATCCAAGAAAATGTTGTTTTATTTGGCAATATTCTATTGATCAACATGACAAGATTCGTAGAGCTTATATAAAAGCCGAACCATATCAACCTACAAATATAAAGTTTCCAACTTCTAGTATTTGAAATATTCGTCGACACTTCAACCTTCTTGGGTTAAAACGTTCCCCAATTGGTTAGAATATTCACTTCACAAGGATGTTGCATTTTGTTTACCTTGCTACTTGTTCAACAACAATCATGGTGATCGAAATGATGGAAGATTGTTTTTGCTAAAGTAGGATTTAGAAATTGGAAAAAGTCAATGATGGAAAAAATTGTGCATTTTTATGTCATGAAGGAGTTGGCCCTAATTCTTTGCATAAAAGGTGTCTAAAATTTTGGGATGATTTGATGGATCAATCTCAACATATTGAGAAAATATTTGACAGGCAAAGTGTTGAAATTATAGCAAACAACCGCTTACGGCTAAAGACTTCCATTGATGCAGTAGGATGGCTCACATTTCAAGCACGTGCTTTTAGAGACAATGATGAAAGTCTCCACTCATTAAATAAAGGAAAATTTATTGAGCTAATAAAGCTTTTGGCTTCTTACAACTTTAATGTTGCTAATATTGTCCTTGGAAATGCTCAATACATCTCACCCAATATTCAAAAAGAAATATTGTATATTTTTGCTAAAAGGGTACATGTTGCAATACGTGAAGAGATTGGTACTTCTAAGTTTTGTCTTATTATTGGTGAAGCTAGGGATGAATCAAAAAGAGCACAAATGACTATAATGATGGATATGTTCAAGAGAGATTTTTTGATCTAATTCATGTTGCCGACACTTCTTCTTTAACATTGAAAAAAGAAATTTTAGGTGCTCTTTTTCGACATTGTTTTGATATTCAAAATCTTCATGGTCAAGGGTATGATGGAGCTAACAACATGCATGGTGAATGGAATGGGTTACAGGCATTGTTCTTGAAAGATTGTCATTATGCATATTATATTTATTGTCTTGCTCATCGACTTTATTCAACTTGCTCTAATTGTAGCTGCTACAAAAGTTAGTCATATTCATCAATTTTTTTAAAATATAACATTGATTGAGAATGTTGTGACTGCTTTTCCTAAGTGACATGACCAATTACAGGCTCCTCAAGCGACAATCATAACAAATTTGATTACTAGTGATGATATTAAAACAGGTAGTGGATTCAATCAAATAAGCACCTTACAAAGAGCTACAGATACTTAATGGGGATCTCACTTAAATTCAGTTTGAAAGCCTATTATGCATGTTTAATGCTACTAATGCGGTACCGCAAGTGTACGATATAGTCCTAGTAATAAATATTATTCCTTCCACAGGGACTGTGTGTTTAGCTTTGTAATTATTGCAATTTAATAAATTAAATGAAGAGAATTAAATTAGGAATTTAAGGTTTTTAAAGTAAAAGTAAAAGAATTAAGAATTAGAGATCAATTGAGCAAACAAATAAAATTGATAATGATTCAATAAGAGAAAACTTCTAGGATCGAGGTTCACACTATGACACTTACTCAATTAATTCCTTTATCCCGTGCTCCTACTTGTTCTTCTTGAGGGTGATTAAGCTAAGTACCCTCCGTTCTCTTTCAAGATACGGAGGAGTGTCTAATCAAATTAGTCCCCTACTTTTGTGGTGGTTGTGTTTAATTAGACCCAATAAGCTCTTTGTCAATTCAATTAATCACCAAAGGTTTCACCTACTTTCATGGTTTAGACCTAGTTTTCTTCCCTATAGTTCCAGTATTTAAGTTCATCTTTCGGTACTTCCCTAAATCCCTAAGGTTATGTAAAACGTGGCCAATTCATTTTGCAATAAAGAAAATCAATAAAAAAGAAATCAAGAGAGGAACAAGAATCACACAAAGATAAAAGGAATCAATTCATTAAACGTTCATAGGGTTATGCCAAATCCTAGAATAAAGATGACTACTCACACATAGCCATAGAAAACAAACAAGTAAAAAAGAGAAACATTCAAACCAGTAAAGAGAAAGAGGCGAAGATGTAATCCTAAGCTCTCGCTCTCCACGGTCAATGCCCAGGTTCAAGATCATTAAACTAATTATTAAGACAAAGGATGAATTTATCACCCTCACTTTGTTTTGATAATAACAAACAATCTTATGCTTAATTGTTTGATCACACATTTTCACTATCGTCTTATTAAGCGAATGATGTATGCAAACTAACTCTCTAAGACGATATATATATATATATATGTGTGTGTGTGTGTGTGTGTGTGTGTGTGTGTGTGTGTGTGTGTGCTGAACTTTTCTCTATTATTTGAGAAGCTTTTGTGTGTTCTTGAAAGATGCACGACCTCTTGAAAAAGAAGATATCTACATACCTATCCTCGATAAGAGTCAACTTTAAGCTTAAAAGAAGGAATTTGAGTATAAATGTTAGTACGAAAAGCAAATATGTCCACTACAACAAGATTGAGTACGAGAAAGGCTATATAAGCATATTGTTTTATCTTATCAGAGTAACCGGTTGGTGAAAAGCATTAAATTTTGCATTTAATGCTTCAATGACTACTTTCTTCACAAGACGAAGGATGTCTATAAAAGCTTTTGCAACAGACACTTTGGGAGAACTCTATAAATAGAAAAGAAGACCTTAGTCACAATAACAAAACTCTTGGCAAATTTTCTTTCTCTCAATCTGTAATCTTAAACAACTTTTGTGTGTAACACTTTACTGAACTTCATTGTATATTCGTCTGATAAGACGCTAGCTAAGTGTGATAATTTACCCTCAACCATTTCTCTATGAAATTGGTGGAAGCTTGAAGAGTTTTTAGATAAAAGAAGACTTAGGTATCTACTTGGAGAGGCAAGTGAAAGACTACTTGGGTTAAGCCTAAAAAAGCTTAGATAAAAGAATACTTGTAACTTGTTTAAGTTATAGTGAGACTTGGTTGATTACTGGATTGAGACGAACCAATATAAATCTCTGTGTTTCTCTGGCTTATAGTTTCTCTCACTTTTACAAATATCTTTTGAAAGTCTTTATCTTTTGTCCTTCAGACGAAATGCTTTTTGAAAAGGTTTTGCAAAAAATTTTAATAACACAATCACCCCCCCCCCCTTCTTGTGTTATTCTTGTGTTTCACACTAATCCTAAAAAGTCTATTTAAAACCTTGGGCTAATGGGAATCTAAGCCTAAATAAAATAAAAGCGCAAAAATACTTAAAATTGGTCACAAGTGACAGGTCACGAGCAAAAAGGTTGCTCACGGGCTGCCGTGATCCTCACTGTTTAGCTCTAGTGCGCCCACAGATTGGTTCACGGGCTAAAGGGTTGTCGTGATCCTCGCTGTTTAATTCTGATGTGCTCAATAGATTGGTTCACGGGCAGCAATGTGTTTCACGGGCTACCCATGATCCTTGCTACCTATGAAGAAAAGATTCAATCTTTTTGGTTCTTTACTGCAACTCTTTTCAATTCAAGCTCCAACCAAACTTGACACCATCATCAAGACTCAACATAAGAACTTTCTATTAATCCTTGCACATGCTCCATGCTTAAATCAAAAGAAAATATGCTCCTACAACAAAATATGACTAAAACTATGACAAGTCTAACAAAAAAGAAAAATAACTAAAATAACTAGAAATAGAACCAAAGAAGGTATGAATATGCAACATATCCTAATTATAATGCTATGCAAACATGGTATAAAATACGATGCATCAGCTACTTGTGAAGTTCTTGAAAAAACTACAAAAGAAGATAGTTATTTCCTTCGTGGTGATGCTAATAGTGCTTATGATATTTTCACATCTTTTGAGTTTATTTTCCTATTAAATCTTATGAGATATATCTTAGCAATTACTCATGAAATTTGTCATGCCTTGCAATATAAGAACCAAGATATATTGAATGCAATGTCTTTGGTTTCCACTACTAAAAGTTAGATCCAAAGAATGAGGGAATCAGGTTTGGAAAGCTTTTTTCAAGAAAGTCATATCATTTTGTGAGAAGTATGAAATCAATGTTCCTGAGATGACTACCTTGTATGTTCTTAAAAAGGTCAAGCTCGCCAAAATGTTGATCATATTACAGTTGAGCATTAATATCATATTAATTTGTTCATTGCTACACTTGATATTCAGTTACTTAATATGGTGGAATTGCTTACTTTGAGTTCAGCTTTAAATCTAAAAGATCTTTACAAATCACTCAATGTGGAGAAAATTTGTGAATTGGCAATAAAGTTTTGTCCTAATGATTTTACTGAATAAGAGAAGTTGTATCTTAGAATACAAGTTCAACATTGTGAACTTGATGTTCCTTTTCATTCTGAATTGAGAAATCTATCAACAATTTTTGAGCTATGTCAATGATTGGGGAAAACAAGAAAATATTTGACTTAATCCTTTGATTGATTGTCTAATTTGTTTGGTATTAACTCTTCCTGTTTCAATTGCTACAACTAAGAGATCATTTTCAGTTATGAAAATTGTGAAAAATAGGCTCAGAAATAAGATGTAAGATAAATTTCTAGCTAATTATTTAATTACTTACATTGAGAGAAAGATTGCTGAAAATTTGATACAAATCCTATATGAATTTTATGGTACTGAAAAGTGTGATACATATTTTATTATTAATGAATTTTATGATATGAAAGAATGATGTGCATAACTTTGATAAACACTATGTTGTATTTTACTATTAGTCTATTATATGATTTAATATTTATTTATATTTATTTATTATTATTATTTTAGCCCCTTTATGATTAACTTCTCGATCCCTGATAAGTGGCCACAAAAATGAACTAAAATTACTGTAACTTTTAACTCTTTAAAGTCAGATAATCCATTTTCATGAAAATGAGAATGACCATGCGAATGTGCGGGTATCTAGAATAAAAGACTCGAAGTGAAAAACAAATCGAACTAACGGCATTCGAAAGATAATTTGCTTTGGAAGGCTGAGTCAACTTAACATGAGAAGTTGTGACCTACTGTTGCAGCATCTAAGACCAAATCTTTACTTTGACAATGACAGTATGTTGGATGGGCTTCAGACAGAGGCCCAATGTTGTTGCGAGAAAATGACATGCCTTTGCTTTGCCACATTTATTACAGGACACCAAGGTGACGCACGTGTCGCCGCTTTCTTACGCCACCACCACCATCCATTTCTTTGGAATCGCGCTCAGCTTCTGCGTTCCGCTCGCTCACTCTCACTTTACTAAATAGAGAGAGAAATAAAAGAGAGTCATGGCCGCGTCGTCTTCTAGAAAGTTAGTGAGACATGTTTTCTCACTGCACTCAACACCATTTCATCGCTTCAGACACTTTTCCTCTTCCTCTTCCGCTTCTTCTTCATCTCCCAAACTCCCTCACTCTTCCAACAAAGTACGCATTCTCTCCTCTTCTCCCACGCATGTTTATGAGAAGCACTGTTTAAGCAATTGGACGCATCATTTTGCATTTTTAATTGTTTATTCTTCTTATTCTTATTTGTCCGTGATATTTTATATTAAGGTTAAATATGATTTTGGTATTTCAAAAATATGACAAATTAGTTTTAATTTTTAAAAAAGATTTTTTTGAATAAAGTGTTTTAAATATTAAAAATATTTTAATTAAATTTATATGTTAAATTCTGTTTAATTTTTTGTTAAATAATGGTCATATTAATTTTTAAATAAAATATTTTATTATTTAAAGTGTTCAGTAATAATTTTTAATAAAAAATTATGTAATTACTTTTATTTTAAGGTTAAAAAAATTTATGGTTTAAGATTAAAGATATAATAATTTTATTTAAAAAATATGTTATTAATCTGATCTAAACATAATAATTGACATGGAAAATTACATCAATAAATTAATAGTGACTATGATACTAATTATTTAACAAAAATGTTAAGCAGAGTTTAACACAGAATCTAATTAAAGTATTTTTAATATTAAAAAACTTTATTCAAGAAAAAAAATTTGAGGATTAAAATTAATTTTGTGATATTTTTGGAGAAACAAAAAACATTTTTAACCGTTATATTAATGACTTTGTGATATTTTGTTAGTAACATTATTTTTATTTATTTGTTGATGATGATTTCTGATTCAGAGGCGCATTACTTTGAATTGTAGGGAAGGTTGTTGAGAGGAGCTGCCATAGGCCTTGTTATAGCTGGTGGAGCTTATGTGAGTACTGTGGATGAAGCCACTTTCTGGTACTTGTACTTCATTTGGAATTGGATTTTTGAGTGTCTTTTTTTTTTTCCCCCCCTTCTTTTTTTATATCTATTGTATCTTGCTTCTCTAATCCTGGCCTATGGCAATTCAAGTTTTGGAAGAAGTATACGTCTAGGTCTATTTGAGGTCGGCAAATGTGTTCTGAGAATCAACTTAATTGGGAAATGTAATAGATTGTTTGTTAGATATTTGCAAAGGCAGGATTTTCAAAGTTTCTGTTTGTAAGGGTTCATTTTGCGAGGACCGATCAATAAGCATGTTTTTATAAGAGCATTATTTATGTTATATTATCCGGATTAACAATGTTTCCATTGTCACTTAATGTTAATGAACATGCAGTCTAGTCTTGATGACTAGCCATTTCTGATTCTTGTAATTTATATCCATTGCTATGTTGATCCAGTTGCTCTAGTCTATATTTTGCATTTCATTCAATGCTCGACTGCTCGCTATACAGAGTCAATATTCTTGCATTGTCCTAGATTGTATATTTTATTCTCATTTACTATATTTTTGCTTATCACATTTGTTATAATCTACTTTCCTATATTATCAGAGTTTCTGTTATAACATAGTTTTCTATTTTTTTTCTCTGGGTTCATCGAACTTTTGAACAGTTGTTTTGAAAACAAAATTGTCATGAACCAACTTCCCCAAGAGCTTAAGCTGTTAGGTGAAAGACACATGATTGTTTTCATACATTTTATATCTCTAACACCCCGTCATGAAAGAACCAATTGGGCTTGAAGTGTGGAGTGTGGACATTGCACAAGTGCACCTTACCTTGAGCTGAAATATAACATATATTTTGAAGAGTGGGGCTGAAAGGATCAAAGTGTAAACTATTTAGTAATGGAAGCTTTGAAATTATGTCATGAATCAACTATCCCAAAAGCTTAAAGATGAATATAGGAGATCAGTTAAACAATCAAGTCTTTATCAGTTGATTATGATTGATACTAATATTAGGAGTTTGTTTTTCCATATTAGTATTCCTATAAATTAGCTATGATTGTTTCCTTCCTTTATTAGTTATGTAAATATAGGATCAGTCCTGATTGTGGTACCAGATTTCAATTCTTAAATCATGAATGTAGATGCTATCCTCTTGTATTCATTGTGTCATTCTATTGCAATACAACATGGGGAATTTCATTCTCTCATTTCTATGAAGTATGAACCTTTAGAAATGCATACCTCAAATGAATGGTCCTGATTTCAAGTTATCCTCTTTGCAGTGGATGGTTATTCTCAGCAACAAAACTTGTCAATCCCTTTTTTGCTCTATTGGATCCAGAGGTTGCACATAGGCTAGGTCTCTCAGCTGCAGCTCATGGGTTGTTTCCAAGGGAGAAGAGGCCTGATCCATCAAGCTTAGGCCTGGAAGTTTGGGGAAGAAAGTTCTCCAATCCATTGGGTCTTGCTGCAGGCTTTGACAAAAATGCTGAGGCTGTAGATGGGTTACTTGGTTTGGGCTTTGGTTTTGTTGAGGTTGGCTCTGTTACACCTCTTCCCCAGGATGGCAATCCAAAGCCTCGCATCTTTAGGTTGCGACAGGAAGGGTAAGAGTGTATTTTGTTTCTTTTTCTCTTCTGTTACTGATTAATAGCTTGTATTAGTTTTATCTTATCACTTTAAACATTGCAAAAGGTGCTGGAGATATGAAAATTGTTCATTTTGATGACAGGAACTTTTTTAAGGTTGCTTATGTTGTCTTTTCTGCGAGACTGATTGATTTAATGTGCAGTGCTGTTATAAATAGATGTGGCTTTAATGGTGAGGGAATTGTTGCTGTAGCAAAGAGGCTCAGTGCTCAGCATGGTAAGAGAAAATTAGATGAAACTTCAAGCACTTCAACTTCTTCCCATGATGAAGTCAAAAATGGTGGAAAATCTGGCCCTGGCGTTCTTGGTGTCAATCTTGGGAAGAACAAGACAAGTGAAGATGCTGCAGCAGACTATGTTCAAGGAGTTCATTCGTTGTCCCAGTATGCTGATTACTTGGTAATCTTTTCTTGCATACTTTTTACTCAAAAATGAACATGAAAAATAGAAAACCTGATGTTGCAATCCAGTCCTGACAAGATTGTGTACAGTTGATCAATAAAATTGCAAAAATTTTCTTGTCTAACATGGTACGTGCCTTCATGGGGTTATATAGGTGCGATCCATGTAGTTACTAACCTTTCTTTGTTCACTGGGTTTGAAATGTATATCCTGGAATTTTAACTTAGTTATTTAAACAAGAAAGGTCTTTGTTGTATTGTATTTTAGACAAGAAAAAAAGTGATTAGTTTTTTTTCTAAATAATAAAGAAAGAAGAGGAAAAAATAAAAAGCTAAATGGGGAATTGATTATAAGGATCCTTCATGGCAGAAGAACAGAAAGAGAGAACTTAAGAGAATGAAACTACTTCTTATTTAGTAGAATGTATAGTACATGGGTTTTGCATATCATCTATATGTATAAACTCTCTTAATAGATTTAGTGGAGACTATTTCCTAGGCTACTATTAATTAAGTGCAACTTCCTAGACTCTAATGCATTTTATCATGTGATACATGAATATACTATTTCATAAGTGCATTAACTATAATTATTTCCAACAAAATCAAGGGTGAAGCCAAACTTACCCATATCTAAAAAAGTCTGAAATGGTAGCTCCCGTAAAAGAACTATTAGTGGAGCACTAAAGAGAGGCCATAAACACAATTCTGCCTCATATTAAGTTTAGAGACAGTGAGACTGACATAAGGTTAGCATTCCACTCCTACCAAATGCACAAAATGACTACAAGAGTTGCAGAATACCATAACTTTTTTGACTCCTTTTTGTCAACTCCTTTAAAATTTATCACCACCTACTGTTAAGAGAAGGACACACCCAAGGCTCACCCAAAAACCCAAACAAATTGTTCCATAAGAAATAGCTTCCTTGATGGCAAAAACAAGTGACCAATTGATTTGAGCAAGAAGAGCACATGACACATATAAAGAGAATATGTGGTCTACAAACTTAATGCACTTTGGCTTCGGGAAATTTGGAGTTTTTGCTTTTGGTTAAAGTACTATTTAACTAGACATTTTTTTATCCTTCTACAGGTAATTAATGTTTCATCACCCAACACCCCTGGCTTGCGGGCACTTCAAGGAAGAAAGCAATTGCAGGATCTTGTGAGTAAGGTAGAAACCACAATGTGAAGCTTTCTCTGTGTGTTTCATATCTTGCATTATTTGGAGATTAGCTTTAGCAAAATTTGCTTTTTCCTGAAGGTTCAAGATGCTCGTGATGAAATGAAATGGGGTGTGGATGGTCCACCTCCATTGCTTGTAAAAATTGCTCCAGATTTATCGAAAGACGACCTTGAAGATATTGCAGCAGTAAGTATATCCATATTAATGTACCTTTTCCAATCTTCTTCACCTTACATTCTGTATAACAATTTATACTCTGATGATAGGTTGCCTTGGCTCTTCACTTGGATGGACTGGTACCTCTCATTCTCTCTGCTCTATCACTAATTTGAACTTTGTTCATGTTCGCATCTGGATATGCTGCCTATTTTGTTGCCTTATTTTATTGGTTGACCAGCCTTATTGGGGAGATAGTGTAGAAGACATCTAAATGGAACAGAAAATCCCCATACCTTCCTTGACCCTCAAAATTGTTTGATAAGTACATAAAAGAAAGATGACAAAAGGAAAATAACAAATACTGTTTCACATTTTTTACTAGTGATGCAAACTGGTTATCAAGTTGATTATTCTATCTTGCCTGTTGTGCTATACAGTTCATTTATGATATAGAAACCATAGAAGAACATCGTGTAATATTCATTTCATTTTATCTTAATTTTGTTATTTGTAGATAATATCAAATACAACCATTTCAAGACCAGATTCTGTCAGTAGGAATCCAGTGGCTGCAGAAACTGGCGGCCTGAGTGGGAAGCCTCTCCTTGATCTATCTACCCGTATCTTGAAGGAGATGCATATCTTGACAAAGGTATTTTGTTGGTTTATGTTGTGAATGTGTTTTAAACACTAATGAGATAAAATTTCATTTAATGCACACATTCCTATATATTTTATGCACGCAACTACTTTGGATGGTGCCAGCAATATAGTATCCTAGGTTGCTAATGTATACATCTTATAAGCATTGAATTATAGATTTTCTATTCAATTTTAGAATATATTTAATTATAGATTTAGTATGTGTATGCTAGCCACATCATTTGTAAGTATAGTGGAATTTGAAGGCAGCCTTGATGTGAAATTTAAACTATAGTTGAGCTCTAATTTTTTGTGCCCTAGTTTTTTTTCTTATGCTGTTCTTTCTTCGATGTGGTTTGCTTATATACATGTTAGTCATGCTTGACAAATTGACAGTGTTCATATTTATCAGGGCAAGATTCCTTTGATTGGCTGTGGGGGCATTAGCAGGTAAAAGCTACATTCTCCAATCTCTCTCCTTCATTGATTTAGGTACTATCTATCTTAGTATTCCTTATGAATAATTTTAAAGGAAAAGAAATTATACGGCTAATTCTCTGAACCTTGTACGTCAATTTAGTGGTGAGGAAGCATACAAGAAAATACGAGCTGGAGCAACTCTTGTTCAGCTTTATACTGCATTTGCTTATGAGGGACCTGCACTTATTCCTCAGATAAAGGTATTAGCCATGCACATCTTAAAGACTCTGGTTGAAGGATAGAATGTTTTTATATGTTGAGTTTATGGTATGTGTGTCAGAATTTTCTTGTAGCTTATTGTTCTTTCTAGCACCACCATTTGCTATATTAATTTGGAAATTTCTTAACACGTATATGGTAATAAAGTTGTTTTTACTACTTAGTGTGTATTTGGTTCAGCTTATTTTGAAGAAATAATGATTGTTTATTTTTACTAGCTTCCTGAGAGAGCTTTTGAAAAATAAGTAATTATTTCTCCAAATTTAAGCATTACCAAACATGCACTTGATTTATTTATTTTGGTCGGTGAGTGACATTAGAGCTTAATTATCTATGAAAAGAGCCTTAATAATATTATGGACTAACAACCCTGGAATGAGTTCATCAAGCTGATTTGGAGTGGCATCGCATCCTTTGGTTTTAGCCTACTGTGGAAATGTTTGGGAAAGGAAGAAGGTGCATAATAATGTCATTTCTTTAATATCTTCCTCCAAACAACAGTCAGTAAAATCTGCAATGAAGGAAAAAGTCACACTAGGGCAGCTTGTGAGAATATTGAGATGCATGTTCCACCTTTTGGGTGGGGGGGAACTAATATTTAAAGTATATGTGGAAGGATTTCCAATTCTTCCTTTTTTATGATCAAAGTTATCGAGATAAGATTGAAGTACACATTATCTGACAGAATTTCATTCATTGGTCTTAGGCTGAATTAGCTGAATGTTTGGAAAGAGATGGTTTCAAATCAATTCTAGATGCAGTTGGTGCAGACTTCAGATGACTTTGATTCGCACGTGAATGCTGTGCTGTATGAGAGATTCTATCCGTGTAGTAATGCCCCACTTGATTTTTTCTTTTCTTTTTTGTCTCCTTTAATGTATACCTTATTTTAATTTTATGTATTGTTCTATTACTGGGTTGGGTGTTAGTGTACTATGAAGCATGGATATTGAATAAAGGGTTGACTAGCTTTCGGGTATGGACATGTTCTGAGCTGTAAAACAAGGGCTATTGAGTAACATTAGTTTCTGTTGTTGGTGTCAACCATACCTCCTTAGTGATCAATAATTCCAAAGCAATGGTTATTTTATACAATAATTAGGTGGTTATATGGTCACGAAGCCAATTAATTAATCAAGTCCATTAAATTTGATGGGTTCAAATCTTCTCATTGAAAAATTACAGTAAAAAGAAGATTGCGAGTTAGGAGTGGCAAAGAGAAAGATTGAGATACCAACAGTGGGTTTGTAAGGATCAAAATGCTTGGCACGTGTGTTCAATTTTAATCCTCAGCAATTTTTCATGATAGATTATCTAAAGTATCAATATAAACCTCGAGACTTGCGGCATTTCATGGTCTTGAAATGAGATGTTCTCTCTTCTCTCAAAACTTTTTTTTTTCTGAAATTAAAAGAGAAAATGAATAGAGTAGGATGGGTACCATATGATACTATGATTATCATTATAAAATGTTGAGTTATTTTTGTAGGTTAAGTGACAATTATTTTTTATACATTCTGAAATGTAACTTACTTTAGAGAGTAAGTAAGTAATTTCAATTAATGGAAAAATAATGGTCAATGTTATGTATACATGTATAACAAATCATGGATGTGTTGGAATATCAAATTGAGGTTATTTATTTTAGAGAAATGTTAAGAACATATATTCTCTGACACATTTTTTTTAGCACATTCTTTTTTATTAGTTGAAATTTTTTGAAAATTATAAAATTTTATGGGTCCTACAATCTATTTAATGAATTTCTCTAATGATTTTGTAGTTTTCAATAAATTTTAATCAATAAGAGAGAGTGTTAGAGAATGCATTGCTAGCACTCCTCTTTATTCTATCCATACTCATTTTAGCCAAATCCATTTGTGACATTGATTAATGAGGCAAATTTTCATAAGTCCTAGTACTTATATTTTTAGTAGTTGTATTCAGTTTGATTTTTTTTTTTAAGAAATTAGGGAAAAAATAATGTCATGATTTTAATGGAAGTAATGTATATTCCTAGAAGACTGCCTGTTTTTTATTTTTAAAATTATTTTTTATTTTTAAAAGAAAAAAATATATAAAAAATATTTAATAAGAATAATTTTTTAAAATTAAAAAAAAAACTAGAATATTTCAAGTTATTTTAACTTTTTTTTTACTTTCAGATTTTTATTACTCATGTTCTTTTGTGCAATCTTACGTCTTTCTTCATTCTTACTCTTTAAAAACTAGGTTTTGAAAATCATTTTATAAAATAATTTTTGAAATTTAAAAAACAATAACATAATCAGCACCTTCAATTTTTATTTTTTTTCAAGAATGATGATTCTATTTCATGCAATGAGATGTTCTCATGTTTTTAAAATAATAATAATAATAATAATAATATTATTATTATTATTATTATAACCTATTCCTCAATCTTTATTACCAAGAGTGGAGCATGGAATTCATTCCATTTTAGAGAGGTAAATTTAAGATTTTGTGTTTCATGAAATGATGTTTAGCTTTTTCCCAGCAATACACTCTTATTATTTACTAAAAAATGATAACCATTACCCTTGTTGATGTCCACTTTTTTTTTCTATAAAAGTGTTTTTTTTTTCTTTTGGGGAGAGGGGTTACAGAAAAGTAAATTTTATTTTTTTTTGATAAACAAGAAAAGTATAAGATTAGAGGAGAGTTTTACCATTTTAAGGTTAGGGCTTGTATGTCTTAAATTATATAAATTTAATTTATTCTTCTATAAAATATTTTTAGATTATGATAAATTTTATTTTTACCATTGTATATCCTTAAACTTGTTTAATAATATTACTCCAATTCCATTTTATGTTCTAATAATTGGTAGTTAATGGATGCCCATTGTACTCATTGCATGTGCTTGCAGAAGGTGCTCATTTTAAATTGTTGCATGAAGGATTAAAGATGTGTTGGGTAAATATGTCAAAAAAAAAGTGTTGGGTAAATAATTGAGTTAAATACTAATTTAAAAAGTTTTTTTTTTAAATAGGAGCTTATACCCATGAACTAAACTTTGTTGTATTGTTAGGTTCATTGCATTTGAAGTATTGTTTGTTATGGCTTTTGTGTAAGCCTTCACAGTCTTGTCCTTAAAAGAGATCTCAGTGGGTTAAAAGAGAAGGTGTTTATAAATTATCATTGGTCTCGATTTCTAAGCAATGTGAGACTTTTTTGTATAATGGAACAGTAACCCCCAACTTGAGCCTAAGGGACTAGAGGGCCTAATAGCCCACTGTGTGCTTTAGACCCTCCTTCTAGGGCCAATATTATGACCTTAAGTCAGCTGCATTGTTACACTTATCGCATTTAAGGTATTGTTCACTTTGGCTCTCGTTTACATTCATGATTTTATCCTTAAAAGGCATCTCGTTGGGTTAAATGTTAGGACAAAGGACAAATGAGAACCCTCAAATGTGTTGATTTAACAAACAAAGCTTTAAGTTTTTTAAACTAATGATGTTTTGCTATTAGACGAATAATAAACGATACATTCATCTTATGAACAGACAATACTCAAAATGCATTGTGTGTGTATGTGTGTGTTTGTTATGTGGTATGTTTTATAAATAGGAGTTTTTATGAAGCATATCATCTTATGTTTTCTTAAGGTCTTCTAAGAAAAAGCATGAAAAGCAAGGTCAACGAAAGTACTAGGTACCTAACCTCTGAAAAGGTGTGTCTACATGCAAGAGAGAGTTTTTTAGTATACTTTCTAACACAAAAGCATATATGCTCTCTACAAGAAAATATCAAATATGAGAATGGGAAGATAAACTACTTGCTTTATCTTATCAAAATGACTAGTTGGTGAAAGGTATTAAATGTTGTATTTAATGCTCCAACGACCATTTTTCGTCCACAAAGAAGACAAATTGAGGAAGCCTTCATCAAACTCTCAACAGATACATTTGAAGAGCTCTTATAAATACTAGAGAAGACTTGCACAAGAAATGTGACGAGAAATTGCTGAAGCTTGAGAACCTTAGTGAACATTAATCTTTAAGCTCCTTATCTTTGATCTTTTAAGTGCTCGTGTACATAATTGTAAAAATCTCTAAGTGTTAAGACTAAGTGTTATTTGTAGATCTGTTTGATAAGATGAAGAAAGTCAATTAGCTTTACTCTTATAATTTCTATGTGAATTTGGTGGAAGCCTAGAGAAGCTTTGTCACAAAAAAATACTTGAGTTAGTTGCTTGAAGAGGTAAGTAAAATACTACTTGGGTTGATCCTTAAAAAGCTTATGGAAAGAATACTTGTAACTTGGTAAAGTTACAAGTGAAAACTTGGTGGTGTACTAAGAACTGGACGTAGTCTTGGATCGAGATGAACCAATATAAAAATTCTTGTGCTTTTATTTCTTTGCTTTTATCTTGTATTACTAACTGACATTGTGTTTCAATAGGATGATTATAATGATTTAATCAAAAAGCATGATCCAATAAGAAAAAATAGAAATTATATTTTAGATTTCTAAAATATATGTGAGACTCATGATATTCAATTGTTTTACTTTAAATATAAATTAGACACTCACTAGAATCATCCTAATAGTATTACGAGGTTGACCCTAGTGAGTGTATAATTTCTATTTAAAGTGAAACAATTGAATACCATGAGCCTCATATATGTTTTAGAAATTCAAAATATAATTTAATTTTTTGTTATTAGATAATGCTTTATTTGATTGAAATCATGTTTACAATGAAATCATGCTTTACAATGAAATCATGTTGCTCTATATATTTGATTGAAAGAATTTATTTTTGTTCAATCAAAGAATTATTTAGAAAATAGTCTTTCTTTTCTTTTTGTCTCGAACTCTACTGAAAACATTTAGAAAAGAATGAAACATTGAAACAAACATAATTTATATTATTTTTTGTGCTTATTTGAAAAATAAAGATAAATATAATATACGTGTTTGCAAACTTTATTAAAAAAAGATAAAAAATATTATAATAAAAATAATGTATATCGTCCTTTACATTTAATCAATTTATAAAATTTCCATACATGAATATGGAAATATAGCCTCATCACCAATTTTGGTGAAACAATTATTACGAGAATAAATAAATAAAAAAAGTTAAGAAACAGAGAAATAAAAAAGTGTACACATTTTAAATTATGAGTTTAATAGTCATGTATTGTCGGTGTAAAAAGTTTTACACTGTTATCCAATCAAAAATTATCATTAATCTGACTTTTAAAGCATTTATTATAAAAGTCAACAAATTTATAATAAATGGTAGTTTCTGATACAGTGTAAAATTACTTTACACTGTCAGTGCATGACCATTAAACTCTTAAATTATTTAGTTAAAGGAAAAATATAAAACTGTAAAAAATCTTCTTATTTTGAAGAAAAAAAATGTGAGTCTTATATCTTTTTACTTTTTTCTTTTCTTTTCTCCTTTTGCATTCATTTCAAACAAAGGGTAAGATACACCAAATTTATGAACTTATTACGATATCCATATTTTTCGTAGCATATCATAGTTTTGGTTCGTTGTGAAATATTTCTTTTTGGGTAATTAAGATAATCAAATAATAAAACATTATTGTTTTTTAGGAGTAAAGGAAAGGGTTGTGATTGGCTGGTGTAAGCTGTGCCAGCATGGGACCCATTCAGCTAATGCACAGATCTCAAAACGACAATGAGAAGGGGACAGTATAAGTGCATTACACCTTACGCAGCTAACACCTGCCGGCGTTAGGCCTCTTCGCAATCACGTGTCTCCACCCCCACATTAACTTCATCTATAGCCCTCCGATCGCAATCAAACGGTAAGAATTCAAAACAGCCCAACCTGCTTCGACTTCCCTCACTTTATTGTTTTGTGAAACCCAATCATCTTCAGCATCAAAATAATAAACAATCTATAAATAACCCTTTTCCTTTAGTTAGGGCCATATTACCTTATTTATCCGTCAACATGTTACCTCTCTGTTCACTTGACCTCCTACATTGTTTCTTTTTCTTTATCTTTTTTCCCCTTTACTGTTTTATTCCTCCTTTATTTTATTTTGTTTTTTGAATAGAAAGAAGATAAACAAAAGTAAGTGACCTTATCACTAATTTTTTAATGAATGATAACTATAGCATATATGAAGAATGATAGTTTAGAATAAAAATATGGGCCTACTTTTTATATATTAATAACTTACAGTAAGTTATATGTGATTAGTTATTATATAGCTCATAAATTATGGAGAAATTTGTAAAAATATTTTATGTAATTCAAGTTTTTGAACAGAAATAGCACTACAGTAAAGTTATGAAATAGCTACATCACATTCTTGTAATTAATAAAGCAATACTAGAATATGGGATTTTTCATGTCCTCTGAATAATAGAATAAATTTTATCTTAGAAAAGAAAAATGTTTAAAATTAAGAAATGAGAATATATTTGTAAAAATAGATAGTTAAAAGAAACAATACGTACTGAAAAAAAAAGACTTTTTTGGACTAAACAGAAAAAAGAAAGTGCTGAAAAAATTTCATGTTGTACATCTTTTTAAGAAAAAAAAAAAAAAGACTTTGACATTTTTTACTTTTATTCAATATTTACAACGTACCATAATTAATAAAGGAAGCTGTTTTGAGATATGTGATGTGTATAGTTTTTTAGCAAAAATAAAAATACAAAATATGATGCATTGCCACCTAAAATAACATATGAGAAATCATATTTATAAAATAAAATTGTATATTTTTTATAATTATGAGAGAAATAAAAAACAAAATAAAAAGGCATAAGACAAAGTGAATGACATAATTGAGAAAAATAATTGTTAGGAGAAGTCAAAACTTCAAATAAATTTTAGTATTTTGAAGAATTAGTTCATACTCAGTCCACAGATACCTAGGTTTACTAAAAAAAATGAGGAAAATAGAAAGAAAATAAAAATACTGTAAGCAGTGATTTAAAAAATATAACTCTTAAAATATTATATGCTATATATTGAACCTTCGCGTATAAAACATTCATTTCATGATTCTTTTATTCCAATATTCGCGATGCTAAATTATCAAGATAAAAAACGTTTTAATGGGAAAAGAATTGATACTTTCCGGACTGTGAAGCAAAGAAATAATTCCCCAACCTATATCTAATATCTAATATGTAATATAAATGTAAAAGTGGTCATACTTTGGCCACACAACTCATTTTTTATTTATAAAAAACTATAAACGCTAGAAATTAATTTCAAGGTAATATCACGATAACTGTGTATTTCATCAACTGTTGTATGTAAAGTTTAAACATCCATCGCAATTGCAAACATCGAAACGGAAAATAATATTTTGAGTTCAAAATGCATATTTTTAATAATTTCCGGAAAATTTATGTCATTTTTCCCAGGAAATTTTCTTGTTATGATAGAGAATAATTTACCAAAAAAATATAGACTTGATTTAATATATGCCTTACGTTACAAACAACTGGTGATCTCACACTTTATTGTCATTTGACAGAGACATAGTAATATGTCTTTTTTTTTTCTTTTTTCTTTTTTTTTTTTTTCATTTTTGAGACAAAGCAACATAATAGGTTTGATAAGAGGGAAGTCCTACCAAATTATTGATTAAATTTAAAAACAAGTCTGTTGCACAAGCAAACAGCACAGTCGAGATAATTACAAATTTCAGGGACAAATACTTTATTAGCCTGCTAGCCTTGCCTAGCTTGTTAATAATAATATAATATAATATTTTATAATTTGATTAATTTGTGAATTTTGTCATTTAACGCAGGACGGTGCCGGTGTGGTACTACAAACAACTTTCCCAAGATCCCAAATTAAAAGTCAAGCTCCATAGGGTCAGTTTCGTCAACGCACTCGTGGCTCCAACCATAAGACGCTATGTGTGTATGCATTTAATTTTTGTTTCAAAATTCAAAATCGGCTGGCAAAAAGAAAAAGCCCGCAAATTTTCAATGCCACAAAAATCCCATAAATAAAAGATAATATTAGCTTGTTTGGTACGTGGAAAATAGAAGGAAGGAAAGGAGGAGAGGAACGAAGAGAGGTGAGGTAAGAAATTGGTAGTTATTTGGTAGAGTAGAAATAAGTGAAAAATTTTGAAAAAAATGATGGGTCCTACACATTAAATTTTTCACACCAATATGTAATGATTTGTGGAGAAGTAATAACTGTGCATAAGAACCAAATCGATTTTGTTTGTCCCAAATCGTCGTTGTATGACGCCACCACTTGAGAGTATGCCAATTACTCATTCACAAATCGATTTTATGTGCTACAAAATCGATTTAGGCTCCCAGTCCCCTCTTTTCGATTTATGCGTCCCCTATTTTGTTTCACTATATAATAAAAATAATAATAATAATAATATTATTATTATTATTAATAAAAATAAAAAATATTAATAATAACAAAAATAATATTAATAATAATAATAATAATTTAAAAAAGTTAACTTCCACTCTATTTCTCTTCAACCAAATAACCTTAACTTTCACTTTGTTTCTCATCTATTTATCTTCTCTTCTTTCTCACCTCTCCCTTCCTTTCTCTTTATTTCCTTCCTCTCTACCAAACACACTCTAAAATACATATAACTCCATCAAATTATAATTTAAGCTTAATTGAAATTTTTTTCTCATATTGTTATTGTTGAAATTTAATTTAGTTTGTTTTATTTTTTTTCCTGAATTTGATTTTCACTATTTTAATTGTGTGATTTTAATTTGTTTATTAACTTGATGTCTAATATTTAATAAAAATATTGATATGATAATGTAGTAGAGTGTCACGTCAATATTTTTATTAAATATTAGACATTAAGTTATCAAATGAATCAAAATTATACGATTAAATTAATGAAATTGAATTCGCAAAAACAAAAAATAAACAGGTCCGAATTTAAATTTGAACAATGATTTTTAGACACTCCATTTTTTCAAACACCTAGGAATGACAATTGTACTCAGACTCTATAGGTATCTGCAAAAACTATCCACAACAAATAAGGTAAATATTTGCTTAATGGGGATGAGTTCAAGGGTGGGTATTTACCCGCAAATATTCAATGGGAATGGGTGCAAGTATAGGTACTATAGTACCCACCCTGCGCCACACCCTTATATATATATATATAAATTAAATATTTACTTATATATATAATTAATTATATATATATATATATATATATAATTAAATATATAATTAATTATATATTTTATTTAATTATATATAATTATTTAATTAAAATTTTCTCATATACATTTATTAATTGTTAATTTAATTATTAACATGTGAAATGATTAGCACTTTTTAGTTTTTTGTTTTGTCCTTATGTATGATTATGAAATATGTTTGCATGATTTAAGGTTATATTTGAATGATTTGCGTATATGTCTGGATGAATTAAGAATGAATTTTCAATTAAGTTGTAGAAAATTTTTTAATTAAATATTTTATTGATTTATTGACTTCACAGTTAAGTGAAGCACGGGTAGCATATGCAGGTATGAGTATATAAGCACTAGCGAGAACGAAGATGAGAATTAAAATTGCTACTCATGCGGGTATGGAGATGAGTACGAGTATTTTTTTTTTCAACACAAGTATAGGAACAAGTGTATAGCACTCTACTCAAACCCTATCCATTGTCATCCCTATAAACACCCCATCAATACCTGTTGTTTTCCTCTATCTCTCTATTCCTATCACATCATAAAGTTTGTTTGGATAGACTTTTTCATAAACACTTATAGAAAAAAAGAAAAAGAAAAAATTAAATAAGTTTCTCTATAAGCTAAAATTAGCTTATGTATAAGTTAAAAACATCTTTTGGAGAAGTTAATATGAGAGATCTTTTATAAATTAGTTTATGCATAAACTAATTTTAATTTATGGAGAAGCTAGTTTGATTTTTCCTTTTTTATTTTTTTTTATAAATGTTTTGAAGAAATTTATCCAAATAGTCTCTCTCTTTATATATATATATATATATTCTCTTCTTTTTTATTGATCTCACTAGGTGTTGACGATTGAATAACATTTCGGTGTAAAAAAAAAATTGTTTAAATTTCAACAATAATAAGAAAAGAAGAATGTAATGAACCTACAAATTAATTGTAAATTTAAAAGGCTGAGTTAATATTTTTATCACGCCACATTAGACTCGTTTATAGTCAAAGGAAAATTCTATGTATTATATAATTTTATAACTATTTTTATTTGCCCTTTCTTGCTTTATCTATTTTTTTATGATTATGTTTAATATTAAAAGCAAAGCAAAGGAAAAGAAAGCAGAAAAGCTGCTTCATCTCCAGACGGCGTGGATGGTTGGCAAATTATTTTCATTTTCTCTCTCCACTTTCTCGGAAACCAAACAATTACAAACATCCCTTTTGTCAGAGTCCTCGTTGAGATTGTTCTGAAAGTTTTCACTCACTTCTCCATTCTGCAAGATCGTCTTCTGCTCCGTGCTTCATCAATTGTGTTCACACGTTGATCAGAGCTTCGTTTGCTTAATTATCTGACAGAGCATGTGCTGTCGTTTCTGGATCGGTGAAGAAACTAGGTGCTTTTTCCGAGCTTCATTTTCTTCGTTGCGTGTTTGTTTGTTTTTTCGGTTTGCTTAATTGCTTACAGAAAGTGAAATGAATTGAGAATTGTGATGTTGAGTGAGGCATTCGAGCTCTTTTTCGAGTTTCAGTGTTCTGCTGGTTTCTCTCGCGGAGGATTAAAGTAACGCATTCGATTGTTTATTTTTTTTGTGTTTTTGTTTATTTTTAATTTGCTTTCTCAGCAATTCATGTTTCAGGAAATCGGAGGATCTGTTGGTGCAACTGTTGCAGCAGCATTTTTAGTTTTTAATTTTTGAATTTTTGAAGTTTGAAGCGTGGAGATGTTTTTGAACTTCGAAAAGGTGTTTTGAGTGTCAGATCGGGGAGGTTTTAGGTTCGGTTAAATTGAAGGTTTAGCCTTGTGAGATTGATGGTTTTGAATTTTACAGCTTAGGTGTTAGGATGAGGTTGAGTGTGTGAATGGCAACTTTAAAGGGATGAGCACAACACAATACTAGAGAGTAGAGTCCATGTCTTGAGCTATGGTCCCCTCCATTATGTTATGTATGTTTATCTGATACAGCCATTCAATGGGGCCTTGTTAAAAAGTTTGAGAGGCACTTTTGGTTGAAAAGGGAATCCTTTTTTTTTTTTTTTTTTTAATTTGAATATCTATCTATTTGTTTGCCCCAGCAATTGTTTTTGGTAACTATTGGTTGCGTTGTGTGGCTTGTGGCAGGGCTATTTAAGGGAAAATGTCTGCGACGTCCAAGGTCCTGCCTGCTCCCACTCTATCAAATCATTGCCTCCTGAGTTCAAGCTTATTGCTGGTGATCTGACTTCTGGTCTAACGGAAAACTGTGGAGATGCTAAGTTGAGAAGCAGTGATGTGATTGGATCAGGTAGTCCAGAAAATGATGTTCTGATAGGGGAGGTTTCTGAGGAAGCTCAGAACTGTGCCGGTGACATGGGTCTTTACGACGAGGACTTAGCCTACAGCAGAAAAGGTGTATCATTAGAAGACAGGTCATCAATTGCTGAGGAAGACTTAGAATCTGTTCCTTTGCCCTTCCCTTCAATTTCAATGTCCTCAAGGGAACGCAGGTGGAGTGATACAACACCTTATGCTTCAAAGAAGGTAATTTTGGCTTCGGATTTCAATTTAATCTCATGTTGGGCTTTGAAAGTGCTTAAGGATATTTGTGATATAATTATTCATTTTTGTAACTAGCTTGATTTTTCTAGAAGAATGTTCAAGCAGTTGATGTATTTTTCTAAAATCTTTTTATTTGGAAGTTTGGACGTTAAGATTTTGTCTGGGTTTGTTGTAGGTTATTATTTATATTGTTTATTTTTATTTTTTATATGGTCTTTTACAATTGCGTTCAGTAGCTTCAGAGTACTCATAACTTTGTGAAGTAGTTTCATATTTCCTTTAGTATAGATGGACCTTTACTGCTACAGAGTGTACTTCCAAAGTCATTAGTGTTGGCTAGCAACAGTGCAGAACATCTTATTGAAATATGAGGTTAGTTTGTAAAAGAGATACTTAATACAGACTATCTAAGATGGAGAGACAATAATAGGAAAGTTCATATTCTTTGGTTCAAGTTTTGGTTGGGTGTCAGATTTGGATCATGATTATAATCAATTGAATGTTGAAAGTACATCTTAAACAAAGGCAGGTCAAAAGGAATGAAAGATGGGGCTAGATATTGATCTAGGCGTCTAGCAGAGAACTTAGAATCCATGGGTACCAGGAAAGTGCAAAAATCCTAATAACACACTAATCCTACTGGAGGCACCTTACTGTATAGTAAAATAACTAAATAAAACCTCTATATAATTCCCTATGAAATCACATTAAAATCATAAAAAGCCATTATAATTGGCCCCTCTTTGTCCTGCATCAACATGTTTCTTAGGTAAGACAATTATTTTCAAATTGTTTGACAATTTTTGGGTGCCTACATCATTGGCTTTGAAGTTTTTTACTCCTAAATGTTCAATCGGATTGATGTGCTTTGTAGGATATTAAGGATTAGAAAGAGCCAATGGGAAACTATTGTGTATTTTTAGATTTGGCAGCAGTAATTAGTTAAGCAAGTTATAGAAAAGTTGCATTATAGAAGGCTCTATTAGTTTGGAAGTTGCTTCTATAAGAATTTCTACTACATCCTTTACTTTTTATTTGAGAGAATTCTCTTTATTCCTGTGCGTCTGTGCTAAAAGGCTCACTTGGCTGGGCTAATAGCCTTAAAAGATAGTGTTTAAATAAATGGAATATTTATTTCCATTTCAATATATTTGATGCAATAAATCTGGAAGCCAATAAATGATGGGGGCCATTGCGTGGTCTCATTTGTCTTCTGCTATATCTTTAATTTAGCCTTGTTTTTGATAGAATATTCTTATATTGTGGTTTGAAAATTGAAGTAGAGTCATTATTCAATCTCTTGATAATTTTCATGTTATTGACTCAATTCCTTATATCTCTTGTCAGTTGATTGCTGAGTGTCTTGGTAATGAGAAATTTATGTAAATTTAACTATTTGCCGCCATTCGTTGTTTGTCACTATTCTATTTGCAAACTAAAGCATCTATGCCTTGTTATTTCTATTTTTATTTGTTTAATGGCTTTGTGTATTTTGTTTTACTGGGGTGTGCCATGTAATTCCCTCAGTGCTTTCACTAAATTTTTAAGAAATTCTCAAAACACTGAATGCCATTTAAACAATTCAAGACAATTGTTTTTAGTCTATTTGAGTCATCGATCATGACTAGATAGTTTAAAATTTGTTTTGTCTCTCCCTTACTGCTGAAGTTCACTATTTCAGAAGCTTCAGTCTTGGTTTCAACTTCCAAATGGGAATTGGGAGCTGGGGAAGATAATAAAAACTTCTGGAAATGAATCCATCATTTCACTGCCTGATGGGAAGGTAAGATAAATTATAATATTTCTCAAGAGTGGTGCTCTTCATTTTTGGCTTTACTAACTATGCTGTCTTCCCCCCACCTATGGGCCTAATTATAGGTTTTGAAAGTGAAAGAAGAAAGTTTAGTACCAGCAAATCCTGATATCCTTGATGGGGTGGATGACCTCATGCAACTTAGTTATTTAAATGAACCGTCAGTTTTATACAACCTGCAATATAGATACAATCAAAACATGATTTATGTAAGTCTTTATGTCTCTTTAAAGTTTTTCTCATCAATTTGTGTCTTGATTATAACTTCTAACATATTTATGTGTATAACTATGTACAATTCAGACAAAAGCAGGGCCTGTATTGGTTGCTATAAATCCCTTTAAGAAAGTTCCTTTATATGGTAATGATTATATTGAAGCCTACAAGCGTAAAGCAATTGAAAGCCCTCATGTATATGCAATAACAGACACGGCCATCCGAGAAATGATACGAGGTGACTTTTTATTTCCTTATATGTACATTTATGGTTGAAATTTTAGAGTTTAAGATCACTTTCATTTGTTTTAAGCAAGAAATTCTTACTCTGACTCTTGCTCTGTTTTCCAGATGAAGTTAATCAATCTGTAATTATAAGGTCAGTATTTTTTGTCGAATTCTTTTTTATCAGCAGCTGGTAAGACAAACTGTAGTTAATTTCTTTTCTATGAGCTGCTTTAATTTAAACTTTTTTTTATTTCATCTGTTGTATGAATACTGGTCTTGAGTTTCACTCTTATATTTAAATTGTGAAGTGAAATTTTTCATGATTATTGCATTTATTTTTGTCTACAGTTTTTTTCTGGAGAATCAACGAAATTTTTTCATTTTTAAAAGCTACTCTGAAACTCAGATTGGTAATTTCCCCTGGAACTTATTCTGGATCAAGTGAGGGGGTAGGCCCACAAATTTGTAGGAAACATATAAGAAAGGAAATTTTGGTAAAAATATTTCCAACAATTTAGCAACAATTAACTACTCAATCAGTTAGCAATGTTTAAAGAGTGGTTAATAAGTAACCACTTGAGTGGTTAATTGTTTTAATTCCATTTTTTTAATCTCATTTTTTCCAAAAGTTTATCTGTCCATATTAAATGATATTCTAGTTTCCTTGTAGAAAGAAATATACTCCCCCCCTCCAAAAAAAAGAAACAAGTGGCGAGAACCTTACAATCCCTAGCTGTTCGTAGATTGAATTTGATATTTATGACATTTTCTTTTATTTTTCTTTTCTTCTGAGTTTCAAGTGCCAAGATACATGCATTTGGTTTTGACTTTTAAATGCCTGAGTAGCAGAATTTTTCTTTAATATACTAGACCCACTCTTTGTGTCTGTTATTTGGGGTGTTTCTTGCTTCAATTCTTCTTTCTTTTTTCCATCTATCATTGTTGATGTTTTAACTTTGGTATAATGGAGGTACTTTCCAGATTTTCTGGATAGAGACAAACATCGTTTTTCCATCCCTGGTTAACATTTTGACGGATGTAAAAGCTTCTTCTTGCTGTCTGCAGATTTTTTCATTAATGTCAAGCTCTTTCTTGGTTTTCCTTAATCTTGTGTTTCCTTAATTGTTTATTGTGTTTGAATTAGGACCTATAATAATAGTTATCATGTGCATATTCAGTGGTGAGAGTGGAGCAGGGAAGACTGAGACAGCAAAAATAGCAATGCAGTACTTGGCTGCCCTTGGTGGTGGAAGTGGAATAGAGTATGAGATTTTAAAGACTAATCCAATACTAGAAGCCTTTGGTAACGCAAAAACATTGAGAAATGACAACTCAAGTCGTTTTGTAAGATTCCTGATTCATGATATTAATTCTTTAAGTTGCCATTCTTTTTGAATTGCTTATACAGTCCCTCACTTTTAGTCACAGAAACAGTAGATATATGTGAATGTGTGTAGTATTCTTCAAGTTTGATAATGATAAAACAAAGAATAGATGACCCTCAGAAGATAAAAATTCACCCCAAAACCTAAGCTTCATACAGAGGCACTCCTTTGTCATGATTAACTAGCAGAAGGAATTCATACCCCATTCCCTATCAGATTTCCCCCTATATTCCTCACTTCAATTCTCTTCTACATGTCTAACTGACTAGCACTCTCCCACATCCTTCACATACTTCTGTCCCTTCTGTTTGGCCAAACACTTTTTACACTTACCCAAACTTAGGCCTAGGCCAATTACCTACTTTGGCTGTTGATGTTTAATCCATTTAGTAATATGGATTGCTGACAGTTTCTAGTTGTGATTCTCTTTATATTAAGCCGTGATCCCATATTCTTTTGATGCTGAAAGTTGTCATAATTTGGTTGAATGTATGACAGGGAAAGCTCATTGAGATTCACTTCAGCGAAACTGGAAAAATCTCTGGTGCTAATATTCAAACATGTAAGTTTTATTCTGTTTAATGGTTGAAACTTGAAACCATCTGTCCTTGCTCCCACCAAAAGTTTGCAACTAACCCGAATGTTAAATGTTTGCATCTATGTGTTGAAACTACATGATACACCTGGCATGACCATAAACAGTTTTGCTTGAAAAGGTAATTATTCTTTTTCAAAGCTAACTTTTGTCATGTGTAAACTATCCCAAAAGCTTAAGCTTATAGAGCTAATTATTCTCTACAATATTACATTTCTAACAGTTTTATGTTCTAGATTGTGTTCTTGTTACATCAGTTGACACTAATTTCATTTGGTATGTGAACAGTCTAGAGTAGTCCAATGCAATGAAGGGGAAAGATCGTATCATATATTTTATCAGCTATGTGCTGGTGCACCTCCATCTCTCAGGGGTAATTACTAGCTAACCGACTATTACACTTTTGCCAATATATTTGTTGCATATTATGGATAATTGTTAAGTCTCTAAATTGTCAACGAAGAAATCACGAATTCCTTTGGGACTGATGCAAATAGCTTCTATGAACTGTGAAAATCTTCCAATTGAACCCACAATGGCAGATGTTACAATATGGCCAATATCATTCCAAGCCCAAAAACTTTAGAAGTTCTCTTTTGCCATTAATTTGTTTGATAAGAATCATTTTATAATAAACCCTTCTACTACCAAACCCAAACATTTACCTAGTTCCCTATTGCTTAATTGTTAATTCAATAACTTTTATGTTTTCAATTAGGGGTTTTGATCTCGTTAGTTATGAGAATACTGATAACGTAAACTAACAAATTAATCAAAATACTTGGAAATCAGAACATAGCCTTACATAAGCTTTATATACTTGTGTTGGTCTTGTCTGTAACATTTAAAGTTCTGTGTTCTTGTTTATTTGACTTTCTATTTCATTGTTTGTCTGACTTATAATTCAGGGAAGCTAAACCTACAAAATGCAGAAGACTATAAATACCTGAGGCAGAGCAATTGTTATTCAATTACTGGTGTTAATGATGCAGAAGAATTTGGCACAGTCATGGTACACTATCTTCGTAGTTTAAAGATGATCTGATTCCATAGACTGTTAAATGATTTCTCTTATTTCTGCTTGATTGACTGATTGATTTTGAAATGATAGTTTGACACAAATATGAATATACTATTGCCAACTTTCAGGAAGCTCTTGATGTTGTCCACATTAGTAAAGAAGACCAGGAGAATGTATTTGCAATGCTTGCTGCAGTATTATGGTTAGGGAACATATCATTTACTGTGATTGATAATGAAAATCATGTTCAAGCTGTAGAAGATGAGGGTAAGAAATTTCCAGAGCCTCTACTGAACACATCCACATTATAGCACTTTTGAAATACAATAGGTTGCAGATTACAACAGGGACACCTGTTTTGGCGTTAGAAATGCTGGATCCTATGGTGCACTATACTGCATGCAAATTTATATCTTATATGTTATGACATGCTTAAACTTATTCAAATAAGTATACCGAATTACGGATAATGATGAATTGAATTGTCAAGGACCAATTTTTCTAAAATATTAACCTACTTATCCCACTTTTTAAGGATTTATAACTAATCACTTTAACATGTGGAGAGAGGTAAAAGAAAAAGTGGGATAAAAAGAGGTAAGAAGTGGGAATAACAATACTAACAAAGCTTTGTCCCACTAGGTGGGTTTAGCTGCCTGAAATGATCACCACTGTTGGGCTTTATTGAAAACCTAATTTTCAGCAAAACCATTTAGAGCAAGGTATTGTTGTAATGGTTTCGCCTATTGTTTTCTTAGCTCGTCCTCTACCTCTTTGTTGGATCATCTTTCTCACTAGAGTCTATTGGTCTTCTTGTCCTTGTTATTTGTATTTTTCTCCTGTATGTAATTGGTAGAAATATATGGGTGTATGTCTGATCAAAATTCAAAGTAAGGGAGGTTGCTATAGTAATTTCCAAAACTAGAGGAGAAGTCATTGTAATTGCATGAAAACCTCTAGGGTAATTAGCAAATTTATATTGTGTTATAGGAAAATGTAAAGATCCTATACATTGGGTTTGGGCTGTATTTGAAGAAGCTTGGCTTCATTCAGCATATCCTACAGTGGAATAACTTTTGGCAGTTTGGATTGGTATTTAATTTTTCTGGTAATTTAAAAGGGAAAGATTTTGTTTGACTTTATGAAATCAGCATTAGAATATTTGGAAAATATCTCACATAATATCTTTATTGTGTCTTAGAATATTGGTCCTAGTGGAAGCGGCTTGGATCCCTTAAGCATGTGGTCTTGGGTTCAAACCTAAGATTCATGTATATTAAAAAAACACTGTTAGGAGAGGTCCTCCCTTTAGTGCTTGACCATATTTTGAGAGATTAGTCTCTCACCTACCAAGAGGGAGGACACTTTGGGATGATAGAAAAACAGAAGAATATTTTAGAGTATTTTCGAATTTCTCTTAGGAGTAGTTTCCATATATAATTATTTTTATGGTTTCTTTCCTTATATAGTTGGGATTACGAATTTAGTTCAAGTATCAATAGATGTTAGATCTTTGTATTTTATATCACATCAAAATCAATATCAATATTTCAGATTATTCACTAGCTTATTCTTTCTTTTTCTTCCCTACCTTAACTAAATCCCTATAATTTCAACAGCTGAACAGCATACCAAAGTGGTCCCATCTTCTGTGATCTATCTCATCATCATTCTCCTATGGTCATTGATTGATTTTTTTTTGGCATGTTAGATATGAAATCATTTATGAGCCTTCACTTAGCAGCATAAGCTTTTAGGAGTTGGTCCTTAATAGGGGTATTAGAGCTTCAATTACCAAGTGGTCAAGAGTTCAATCAATGCCACTCCCCATTCTTCTAAATAAAAATTGAATTTTGACACAAGGTAAGGTGGGCCTGTGCATTTGCCCATGCTTCAAACTCAAAGAACTCTTGCACAAAGAGGTGTGTTAGATATAAAAATCATTGATGAGGTTTCAAGCTTAAGTTTTGAGGAGAGTTGGTGATTGATATAAGCTTGCAACAAATGAACACTTAAAAGAAGATAACTGTTAGAATATATGAAATTATCATATTGTAGATTACCTTCTATGATTAGTTTCCCTAATTTTTCATTATCTCTTAGGATTGTTTATGATATTTCCTTATCTTATCACATTTTGTTTCCCAAATTAGTTAGGATTATAATTAATATAAATAAGGGTTAGTGCTCTAGGTTTTATAAACATATTGTTGAACACATCAACATATCAACACATTGTCATACATTTCAGTTAATATCAAATATCAAATATCAATTCAGTGTTTCATTCTCTTTTATCTCTCTTCCTCTCTCTCTAGACCTATAACCCCATACCTATATCAATATGATATCATTACACTGTCAATTTGATATTTGATTATTTAGAGTCTCTATTTTCTCATTTCTTTCTTCATCACCGAAATCATATGATTTTAACATAGTATAGTCTATGATCAAGTGGTTAGGATTAGGAGTTTGATCCTTGGCACCCTATTCTTCTAAATAAAACTTGAATTTCAGCACAAAATAAGGTAGACTTGTGGATTGTCCATGCTTCTAGCCTGAAGGTAGATATTAGTTGTAGGCTGATTCTACTGTGGGAGACCTTTACATGTTTCCCACCGTGGGAAATTTATTTTTAACTGTTAGATTAACTTATTTTTAGATCAATGGTTGATATTTTCCTTTCTTTTTATTTTTTTTTCTCATTTTCTTTGTTTCTTTTCCGATTTTGCCCCCCCTCCCCCCTGGCTTTTTTTTATCTCTTCTCTCTTCTACTCTTCCTCATCGAGGGGGAGGAACCAGAACCACTCGCCGTGCCAGAGATCACGGCCTGCTTTGACGACCACTTCTTCGTTGAGCAGAGTCTTGTGTCGAAGAGGATGGTGATGCATGGCGGTACCAGAGAGGGAGTAGTAGTTTCTGGAGTAAGAGGCCTTCGCCATTTGGGTCTTTGGGGAAATAAAAAAAGTGGAATCTGGGGTGCATTAAATATTAAAAGCAAACATTTCCATGAGCACTGAAAAGACAAAATCAAACAAACCCAGATGGCAAAATGGTCCAGATCCAGCAAAAAATGCAAACTTCCATGAGCACTGAAATGACAAAATCAAACAAACCCAGATGGTGGTGAGAGTTGTCAGAGACCAGCGTGAGGTGTGGCGGCAGCGGGAGTTCATTGCGGCGAAGCAAGTCAATTGCAAGTCCAATGTTTCTGCAGTCATCGGGGGTGGTCTTCAGTAAATCATTGTGAACCCCATAAAGAGGGGTTTGGGGAAGAGGGAGGTAGTAGGAAACAAAGTTTGGGTGAGAGAGAGAGAGGGTTGAGAGGCGGAGGGAGAAAGCTGGGTGGAGGAGGAGGGAGGGGTGAATTGGAAAGGAGGGAAGAAAAAGAAAAAAAGAAAAACAGAAAAAATTCAGGCCATTGATTTAAAAATTAATATATCTAACGGTGTAGAATTGATTCCCACGGTGTGGGAGACATGTGAAGGGCTCCCACCCTAGAATCAGCCTAAGTTATAAAACAATTCCTGATCCATTAGACCATTACCTTACATCTTAAGGTTTTAGGAGAATTGGTCCTTCACACTGAACTTATCATTTAAAAATTTGGTAGTAATTGTGACTCTTTTTCATTTTCATCTGATAACTTTTATTTACATATGGTGTATTTGATGTCTAATTTTTGGAACATATGTTTTGAACATGTTTTAGATGCCTTCATGTGTTTCAAGTTGTTCAATACCTTATCTAAAAATGAATCTTTTTCTGGCTTCTTAAAGGTCTGTTCCATGTAGCCAAATTAATTGGCTGTGACATTGAAGATCTCAAGTTGACTCTATCAACTCGCAAAATGAAAGTTGGTAATGATAATATTGTCCAAAAGTTGACACTATCACAGGTAAAATGACCATTATGTTAAAGTTTACATTGGTCTAAAATTGTGGATGGAAAAATTGCAACTTCCTAGTTACTAGAAATCTTGGGAACATGAAGGTGTACTGCATTCCTCAGTGTGCATATGCCAATTTGTTTAATTTGTTATTTGAAGGAAAAGGAAATAAAAAGAAGGTTGTTGTTGGTGAACATTATCTTGTTTATTTTTCTTTTTGGGAGTTCTAGTCAGCATTTAAATGTGAACAATTCATGCATACATGGGGGCATTAGTCTTGTTATAATGAAGTCCATTGGTTACTTCAAACATGTAGAAGATCATGTTTAGGTCTTGGTATAATGATTGCTCCTGTGCATTTACACCACTTTGTAAGATAGTGATTTCATTCTAGAGTCTCTGTATTAGTACATTGTAGGTTTAATACCTTGAATGATTTGGAAATAGCTGTTTATACTTAAGAAAAGAAAAAGGATAATGTCTACCTCTGAGAGTCTGAATACTGAACTGCATACCATCATGATATATATATGTATATATATATATATATATATATATATTTGTTGGGGGGGGGGGGGGTGGATGTCAAAACATGTAAATCATTATGCTTGATATACAGATTGGTTGGACCACCTTTGATTTGTAAGGTGCATGATGACATGAAATCATAAAGATGAATTTCTTCTTTCTTAATATCTTAAATAATATATATTTTTTGTCTTGTAGGCAATTGATGCAAGAGATGCTTTGGCAAAGTCAATATATGCATGCCTGTTTGATTGGTTGGTTGAACAAATAAATAAATCACTTGCTGTTGGCAAAAGACGTACTGGCAGATCGATCAGTATTCTAGATATCTACGGCTTTGAATCATTCAATGTATGGTCACATTAAACCTTATCTACCTCTTTCTTATATTTGTGATTTATCTCACCATCTTCATCCCGTTTGCTTATTAAAATATTTTGGCTCTATTGATGCTATGCTTTTATGCCTGCAGAGGAACAGTTTTGAGCAGTTCTGCATAAATTATGCAAATGAGAGATTACAGCAACACTTCAATCGTCATTTATTCAAGTTAGAACAGGAGGTATGGAGCCTGCAGAGTCTGAATGCTTAAACAAGTATTGAATGTCCCTGGTATCTGAAATGAAAGAAATTATTGAATACCTCTGAAAGCTAATATCTGCTTATGCTCATTGATTGTTTTCAGGAATATATTCAAGATGGCATTGACTGGGCTAAAGTTGAATTTGAAGACAACCAAGACTGCCTTAATCTTTTTGAGAAGGTACAAAATTTCTTTGTTCCCTCTGACCCCTTTTCTGCATAATCCCTAGTGTGCTTGTGAATTGAATGATTTCAGTGGGAAAATGTTAGCTAATCGATTAAGTCCTAGTAGGATATATAGTGCTTATATACTGAATGCGATTTTCGTCATTTTGTCATGTCTTGTATGTATCGACATTATGCAGTGTAAAAGAAACACAACTTTGGACTTTCAAAGGGAAATATATATGATTTTTTCATACATTGGTTTTAATAAAGCTCTATTTATTCTGAAGCTTGATTGAAAATTCCTGTATGTCAAATTGATGACTGTTGGTTGGCAAATTTTTGACAAATTGGTAATGTAGCTGTTAGATGTAGCATATGTAACATATGCATCACATGTTTATATTAGATTCAGAACATGTGAATTAGTCTGTCCTAATTTGTAGGGATTTGATTACTTACCTTTATTACTGTATATCATTGTATTCATTATTCTGTAATTATAAATACACGTATGTGTACTGTTCTGGACACACATTTACCAAAACCTAATATGGTATCAGTAGCCTGAGCCATTTTTTGAGCCAACTGAAGCCTCTTTTTTCTGCTGGAAGAGTATCAGCACCTTCCCTGGTTTGTTTCTCCTCCACTGCTGCCTCCCTTTTGCTGGTGTGACCCCATGACCAGGAGAACCCTTCTTGTTGTGGCAACTGGCAACTACACTTCTTTTCCTTGCTGTGGATATTCTGACAATCATGATTAGAAACTAAAAATTCTTGTGACTTAAACTTGACTTCTTATATATTTTGCAGAGGCCACTGGGGTTATTATCCCTGTTAGATGAAGAGTCCACTTTCCCAAATGGCACAGATTTAACATTTGCTAACAAGCTTAAACAGCATTTGAATTCTAATTCGTGTTTCAAAGGAGAAAGAGACCAAGCCTTTACTGTACACCATTATGCTGGGCAGGTATTAATCTGATCATGTTCTACAGGTATGAGAAATGCTAGCAAGTAGCAACATATTGTTTGACGCACACTTGTCAATACACTCTTTACTATAGGTTGAAATTAATGTGTGACGTACTTATTTAGTGGTCCTATTCCCAACTTAATGGGTCCCACTAGAATGTCAATGTCAACCAATAGTAAAGAATGTATTAAAAAGTGTGTTGCTAGCATTCCTCCAAGTATATTGGCTTATGTCTCTATCCAAATTGATTGTTAATTGCCACAAGATTTAAAATCTGTTGATATATTTACAATGGCATTCAATTTGACCTTATGCTATGATCTTTAATTCTTTATAATGTGACATGACTAATTTTTAAGAGGGATATTAGTAGTAAGACACTATTCCACCAAATTTAAACCCACATATTAACCATTGCTTTTATCAAAATTTCATACTTAAATATTTTTGAACTCCCAAATGCTATCTTTGTCCTTCGAATAGAGGGTTACTCATTTCTTATTGATTTTAATTTGCTCATCTGACCTGACTGTTTGATAGTTCTACTTGTTCCTCCACTCAGGTAACCTACGATACAAGTGGATTTTTGGAGAAGAACAGGGACCTATTGCACTTGGATTCCATCCAACTTCTATCCTCATGCGTGTGTCCTCTTCCTCAAATATTTGCATCTCATATGCTCACTCAGTCTGATAAGCTGGTAGTCGGTCCCTTGCACAAGTCAGGTGGGGCAGATTCCCAAAAGCTAAGTGTTGCAACAAAATTCAAGGTACATTAGCTTAATTATAAAGTGATCCAAAACTTCATTCATTTATCACAACAGGATCTAACTTGTTAAAAAACAGAGAACAGAAAACAAGTTTACTAAACCGTATGTGTGAATACACCACGGAAATGCGTTTATATAAGCTTATTACATTAATTACACATAAATAGAGAATATTCAGTTTCCTCTAAATTGAATATTACATGCCTATAAACTATAATAAATACAGAATATTTTATTCTGATTTTCACCACTCTCCCTCAAGTTGGAGCATATAAATCATATGTGCCTAGCTTGGTACATATATAGCCAATTCTTGGTCCCCTCAAAGACTTGGTGAAGATATCAGCCAGCTAGTCACTAGAGTTGATGAAGCTCGAGGCAATGTCTCCTAACTTGATCTTCTCTCTGATAAAATGACAATCAACCTCAATATGTTTGGTTCTTTCATGGAAGACAGGATTGGATGCAATATGCAAAGCCACTTGATTGTCACAAATCAACGTCATTTGCATGGACTCTTCAAACTTGAGTTCCCTAAGAAGCTGCTTCAACCATGAGTTCACAAGTTACTAAAGCCATGGCCCTGTATTCTGCTTCAGCACTAGATCTTGCTACACATTTTGCTTCTTACTTTTCCAAGATATCAAGTTCCCTCCGACCAACACACAATACCCAAAGGTGGATCGTCTATCATTGGGTGAACCAGCCCAATTGGCATCTGAGTACCCAACTATCTGAGTGTGTCCCCTGCCTTCATAGATGAGGCCTTTACCAGGAGCACTCTTAATGTATTTGAGTATTTGAATTACCGCATCCCAATGGTCTTGGCAAGGAGAGTTCAAGAACTGGCTTACCACACTCACAGCAAAGGCAATATCTGAACGAGTGACTGTGAGATAGTTCAGCTTTCCAACCAGTCTCCTATATCTTCCAGGATCTGATAAGGGCTCCCCCTAATTGGGTAGCAGTCTGACATTAGGATCCATAGGGGTGTCCGCTGGCTTGGCATTTAATAGGCCAATTTCTTCTAGGATGTCAAGAGCATATTTCTTCTGAGAGATCACCAAACCATCCTTGGATTGAGCAACTTCGATACGTAGGAAATATCAAAGCTTACCAAGGTTGGTAGTCTGGAATTGTTGGGAGAGGTACTGTGCAGACGGAGAATGCCATGTTGATCATTGCCCATAATGACAATGTCATCCACATAAACAATGAGATAGATGTATCCTTAAGGTGAATGGCAATAAAAGACAGAGTGGTCGGCTTCACTTCGACGTCAAACTAAACTGCTGTATAACAGTGCGAAAGCGGCCAAACCAGGCTTGGGGGGACTGGTTAAGTCCATATAACCTACAAAGCTGGCACACCATAGTAGAGGACTCCCCTTGAGCAACAAACCCTGGAGGTTGCTCCATGTAGACTTCTTCATCAAGATCGCAAGATCGCCATGTAGGAAAGCATTTTTAATATCAAGTTGGAAGAGAGGCCAATGGCGAATGGCAGCCATAGAGAATAAGAGGCGGACAGACGCCATCTTGGCTACCAAAGTGAAAGTATCAGTGTAGTCTTGCCCATACAACTAAGTGTATCCTTTGGCCACCAGACTGGCCTTGAAACGATCAATGGTTTTGTCAGGCCAACTTTAAGAGTGTATAGCCAACGACACCCAACAGCAGATTTTTCAACAAGAAGAAGAACCAAATCCTAGGTATCACTGCTCTGAAGTGCACACATCTCGTCAATCATTGCTTGTCGCCATTCAGGGTGAGATAATGCTTCACCTGGAGAGCTAGGAATAGACACAGAAGACAAAGAAGAGAGGCATGTATAATACAAAGGAGAAAGACGGTGATAACTGAGGTTAACATAGTGAGGAGACGGGTTGTGAGGAGAACGAATACCTTTTCGTAGAGCAATGGGCTTGGTCAATGTCAAGGGGTAGGCCTGGATCCGGTAAAGAAGATGGCACTAGGGAAGAGTCTGACAAGGCCTCTACTATATCGTTAGGAGCTGTTGCATGTGTAGGTGTAGGAAGGTCAACTAGGCGTTGGCGACGTTGATATGTCTGAAGAGGTCGTATAGCCGAAGGCTCCGTTGGAACATCGTGATTCTCCATAAGGGCATCCAAAGAAACAGTGGAAGTGGGACACGAGCAGGGATACTAGGAGGAGCGGAAAAACACATGTCGGGAGGGGAGGGAGCAGACTCAGAGTAAGGGATAGACTCAAAAAATGAGACATTGGCAAAAATGAAATACTGTTGAAGGGTAGGAGAGAAGCAGCAATATCCTTTCTGTGATCGATGGTGTAACCCAAGAAGGCACGTTTGATGGCCTTTGCAGAGAGTTTGTCAAGGCCTGGAGTCAGGTTGTGGACAAAGCAGGTGGAGCTAAAGACTCGAGGAGGAAGCTCATGAAGTGGTGAGTGAGGAAAAAGGATAGAATAGGGAACCTGATCATTTAGGATAGAGGATGGCATGTGATTGATGAGATAGTAGGCTATAAGGACAGCATCACCCCAGAAGCGTGGGGGGACATGATTGTGGAGGAGAAGAGTCTGAGTAGTTTCAGTGAGATGTCTGTTTTTGCATTTAGCCACTCCGTTTTGTTGAGGGGTGTGGGCACAGGATGTTTGATGGAGAATGCCTTTGGATGCCATAAAGTGCTGAAACTGATGAGATAAATATTCATGAGCATTATCACTACGAATAGAGCGTATAGGAATACCAAACTGGGTTTTTATTTCATGATAAAACTTCTGAAAGAGGGGAAAAAATTTGGATCTGTTTTTCATTAAACATAACCACGTACAACACGAAAAATCATCAATAAAAGTGACAAATACCTAAAACCAGAAGGGGTAACAATATGAGAAGGACCCCAAATATCAAAATGGACTAAGGCAAATGAGGACATAGCTCGTTTATTAACTCTATCATGGAACGAAGTATGAGTGTGTTTTCCTAATTTACAAGACTCGTAGTGAAGACTAGACAATTTAGAGAGACTGGGTACCATTTTCTAAAACTTTGGTAAACCAGGATGTCCCAGCTGAGCGTGGATGGTCATCGGAGAGACTGTAGTTGAGCATGCTTGCAGAGGCGCAGAGAGATAGTAAAGGCCATGAGACTCACATCCGACGCCAATCATCCGTCCCTGCAAGGTAATAGAATCTTTAGTAAAGGTAATGACAAAGTCATGGGATTGGGTAAGATGATGGACAAAAAGCAGGTTAAAGGGGCAATCAGGGACATATAACACAGACTCAACAGTTAGGAAAGGAAGGGGATGTGCAATGCCAATGCCTATGGACTTTGTTTGAGAACCATTGGCAGATATAATCGTGGATAAATAGCCAGATGTAGACAGAGAAGAGAAAAGGGAGCGATTACCAGAGATATGGTCAAAAGCACTAAGGTCAAGCACCCAAGGACCTAGGAAAAAAGATTGAGAGATGCAAGCAATAGAATTACTAGTGTGCAACGGAAGCAGTAGTGCCAGGGGTCTGGCGAGTCTCAAACCACTTAACAAAATCCTCATAAGCAGCCATGGTTAGCATAAAAAAAAGTCAAAACAACTAACACATGAACAGTACCAGATGCGTAGGTAGAAAAACAGGGGGCCATTAAAAATTGCTCGAATGGAGGCGAAAGTCGGAGGGTGAGGTCATCAGGGGGGGGCGACAGCCACGTCGAAATTGCGGTCGAAGAGGCGTTGTCACACGCTGATGAAAGGTGCTGTTTGGCTCAGTGGTGGGACGCACGTTAGGGCGTGTGGGACCCTGGATGGGGATGTCGTCGACGAATCTATGGAGATCGGCAAATGGCGATCCAGATAGTGGGGTCATCGACCGGAAATGTTGCCGGAGTCGTGACGATGGCCAGAGAAGATGCTGAAACAAGTAGAAAACGGCGCCAGAACAAAGAGGGCAAACCAGAGACTGTACACGGTTCACCAAAAAAATTTGTCTCTGGGGACAATGGGTCCACCAGGCAGGCACAGTCCTTGAGACGCCTCTGTCAGGCTCTAGATACTATATTGAAAAAAGAGAGAATAGAAAACAAGTTTACTGAACCGTATGTTTGAATACACCACGGAAATGTGTTTAGATAGGCTTATTACATTAATTACGCATAAATAGAGAATATTCAGTTTCCTCTAAATTGAAGATTACATGCCTATAAACTACAGTAAATACAGAATATTTTATTTTGATTTTCAACATAACTGATGTGTGATCTGCAAGTATATCGAATTGCAACATGTAATATGGAGATGAATATCATTCACATGAAGATTGTAACACAAGTACTGAGTTCACAATTGAATCGCTATTTGAACTAACAAAATCAAAAGATTATGGATGAGTATCCACTCAGTGAGAAACTAAAATTACCAATGAACAATGAGAAAATTCACACAAAGCAAGTGAAGTTCAAAAAACAAGGTGAAATTCACCATTTATGGGTAGTTAGGGTCCAATTCATCTCAATCTTACCTCATGCAATCAATCCTGTTCTTAATTCAGACTTCAATGCCCAATTGATGATTAAATGAACAATTAGTTCAATTCCTAGCCCTTAATTGAAAGTCCTAATTCCTTAAGTGAGTTCAATTGAGACTTGCATTAGGTTTAGGAATTCAAAAGATCACATAACAATCAACCCCAATCCTTTGATAATCAGTCATTTTGTTTGAACAACTCACCGATTTTTCTATTGTGAGAAAAATCCTAAAATCACTTTATGAATGGCCAAAATGAGAAACGAAGCAAACAATCAAATTGAACATGAAAACCATAGATTGAAATTGCAAGAATTGGATTACACGAGTTCAACTTCAAATCGGGAATCCTCTTCCCTTAACCTAAGAATTTAGCAAAACATAGCAAAAAGAGAAGAATTAAGAGAAGAGAAGTGGAAATCCAAGACATGAAATTGAAGACACAATTTCTTATTTTCACAAGGTCTCAGCCCCAAAATCAGAGAGAATGAGTCTCTTGATTCCTGTTCAAAAAACTGACAGGTGCCATTTTTTTATTTTTTATTTTTTTTGGGTCAGCCAAAGAAAGTTTATTTTATAAAGGGTACAAGGGGTACCCCAACCCTTCTACATGATTAACATTAACATTCCATCAATGAAATTTGGTTAAGACATCTATTTATAGGCACCATGCATACACAATGAAAACATGTTGTGTACATGGTGATATAACAATAACTAAACTAGATGATTCAAGATTGGTATGTACACAGTGAAGAAAAGGTGTTTTAATGCTATTACTCCAATGGCTATGTTACCTTTATTTAATTGGAACATGCACACAACAAATAATCATTGTGTACACACTGAGGTTGCAGAAGCAAAATCCTTTACAAACAACTCCATTGTGGGTGCATAAGACTATTGGTGTGTACATGCTACTGCTCCAATAACCAATTCCATCCCTTTGCTTCCTTTCTTTCCCTTGGGTACTTCCTACATCAACCAAACCAAACTACAAGATTTTGATGAAATCAAGATGGAAAATGATGGAAATCTAAACTAATCTATATGATAATGGATATTATACAATGGAACTACTATTTACTGTAATCTTCATAAAATGTGGGAGAAATGTAAGGAATTAAGCTTTATTTGTCCTCCAAATCCATTTATGGAATGGATACAGTGAAGTGGATTTATCACAAAAGGTTTGGAAAACTAATATTTAATTTCTTCCAGCAAAATATTATATATTGTGCTATAGATGGTATTCATCTGGATCAAACCATGCAAAATATTGTGCTTACTGAGGGAAAATAAGCTGCCACTTCTAAATATCAATGAGTCTATTACTGATATGGCCTATCAACCAATTATTTCATTTTTTTTTAATTGTTATGAATGAATAACAATTAATTCATGTCGCATGTTTTACTGAATGAATAGTGCTTGTAACGTGGTTTAGCTAAGAAGTAGGATGGGGTGCAGATACAAATATTTTAATTTTGTGGGAGGAAAAATCAAAATGTAAGTGGGGTGGGCAATAGAATAAAAATTCCAATGTATTAAACCATGTATTATTTGAAAGGTAGATAATTCATCAACTTTCTCCTCTACTAAAAGTGACTTAAATATTCTTTTTTATAGGTAGTGATATTTATCATTATCGTGCTTTAGTTGATAGTAAAATGATTTCCTCTGTTGGTATCCAGGGTCAATTGTTCCAACTGATGCAACGATTAGAGAGCACTACTCCACATTTTATTCGCTGCATTAAACCCAATAATCTCCAATCACCTGAATCATATGAGCAAGGGCTTGTATTGCAACAGCTGAGATGCTGTGGGGTCCTGGAAGTAGTTCGAATATCGAGATCAGGCTTTCCAACAAGAATGTCTCACCAAAAGTTTGCCAGAAGGTATAATAACAGAAACTGATGATTTATATCCTTTCAATTACTATCTCCTTCCACATTCCCTCTGCCCTGGTGTTTTTGCATGTCTAATTTTGTTCTTATTGGCTTGGATGCATTGAACCAGATATGGTTTTCTCCTCCTTGATAATGTTGCATCTCAGGATCCACTTAGTGTTTCAGTTGCAATTCTTCATCAGTTTAATATTTTGCCTGAGATGTATCAAGTTGGCTACACAAAATTATTTTTCCGAACAGGGCAGGTAATATATGTTTATTTTTTGAATTTTTATGCAAAGTTTTTGCTTAGATTCCCCAAAATCTTTGATTATCTCCATGTACTTTTTTAACTAAGAAATTTTAAGCTTTAGTGATTTGGGATTAGGATGAATTAGAATTTCTAGTTTATAGTTCTATTTATATCCGTTGTTGCTTTCCTTTATGAAAGGTGTAGGAGCATAAAATTATTTTTATTTTTTAAATATATTCCATTTTTTGCTGCTTTGACGGAATTGCAGATTGGTGTGCTTGAAGATACTAGAAATCGTACCCTCCATGGCATTTTACGTGTCCAAAGTTGTTTCAGGGGTTATCAAGCTCGTCGTTCTCTCAAGGAGCTTCGGGGGGGAATCACTACTTTGCAGTCATGTATATTCTTTTTCACTACCTTATTCTTTCATCCTTATATATTTTCTGCAGAAAAGTATAACAAAATGGAAACATCTTACCTATTCACGCAGTTATTAGGGGAGGCAAAACCAGAAAGGCATACTCAGCTTTACTTAAGAGGCATAGAGCCGCCGTTATTATACAGAAGCGGATGAAAGCAGTATTTGCAAGAAACAGAATGAGGACTATTAGTAGTGCTGCAATAGTCATACAAGCAGGTAAGATTTTATACTTTTATAAACTCTAAGATATATAGTACCAATTTTTGTTGTATGGAATATGGATGTTCAAATTAGGGCTTATAAAGATTGAATGCCATTTTTTTTTTTTCAAGATGATTGGCCCTTCTTTGTGTCTTCTTTAAACAGATGAAATCAACACTCTGCTTAAATCGTGCAAATCAATGATGGAACATGGACAAAATAATTTTACTGTAGGAATGCAGCACAAGATAATTATACATATAAAATGCTGTATTTTGTTGGAACATGGACACCTACTTTTCAATGGTGTATTGTCAATAAATTTTCACAATTTTATTATTTTTGCAGTTATTCGTGGTTGGTTGGTCAGAAGATGCTCCGGAGATATTGGATTTTTGAAATCTGGAGACACAAAGGTATTCTCTTTCCTATAGTTTAGAAACTATAATATCTGGCTGCTCTTGCTTTTATATCAGTTTTTATATTCCGCTTGTAAAGGCACCATCTTTGTGACACTTACAATCATGAACTCCAAAACAGATGAAAGAGTCAGATGAGGTTCTGGTTAAGTCATCTTTCCTGGCTGAATTACAGCGCCGGGTACTTAAGGCTGAAGCTGCTCTGAGAGAGAAAGATGAGGAAAATGATATTCTTCATCAACGTCTCCAACAATATGAGAGCAGATGGTCTGAGTATGAGTTAAAGATGAAATCCATGGAAGAAGTGTGGCAGAAACAAATGAGATCCCTACAATCTAGCCTCTCCATTGCAAAGAAGAGCCTGGCTATTGATGACTCTGAAAGAAATTCAGATGCATCTGTTAATGCAAGTGATGAGCGGGATTACAGCGGGGATGTGGGAGGTAATCAAAAGCGCCAAGAAAGCAATGGGGCGAGATCAACGAGTGCTGGTTTAAGTGTTATAAGTCGGCTGGCTGAAGAATTTGAGCATAGGAGTCAAGTATTTGGTGATGATGCCAAGTTCTTGGTTGAGGTAAGATCTGGTCAGGTAGAAGCAAGTTTGAACCCAGATCAAGAGCTTAGAAGGTTAAAACAAATGTTTGAAGCTTGGAAAAAGGATTATGGGGCAAGACTGCGTGAAACAAAGATCATTTTAAATAAACTTGGAAGTGAAGATGGCGCACTTGAGAAAATGAAGAAAAAGTGGTGGGGAAGAAGGAACAGTACAAGGATAAATTGATTTTTTTTTTTTTCAAAATTTTAATTTATCTTTTATTTTATTTTTTGGGTCGGTTTTGGTTTATGCACTGTTTCAAGAGCATTGCCAACTATATATCCGAAAGTGAGGAAAATACAATAGGAAAGGTAAAAAAATAGGAGTTGTAGGAAGAGTCCAAGGATGAATGAATTTACTGTAGTTGTTAGTTGTTGGTAGCCGCCTTTCTTTATTTAGTAATTTCTGCATGAGTTGTTAAGTGAGATGTATACTACAAACCTTAGTGATTCGTGTATATCGCTGATGCCCATACCATTTCTGGTATGTGAATTGCATGTCAAATTTGTTTTGGAGACCCAATATGTAATATACAGTACGCAGCTTGTTGGCCCTGCAAAAATCATTGTAAAATACTGATATTTATATAAATTTAAAAATTGATATTCTTGTGAATGTTGAGAATCGATTGCTAGCTGAACTGAAATATTGATCTATTTTAGCTTTGATGTGTTAGGATTAATGTAAAGCGAATAGTTAGTGTTTGTCTTTATATACAGTAAGAGCTTTAAATTTAAAGTTATTTGGTAATCCTATAATTTTTTTAAGCTTAATAGTTACTTTTTAAGTTAAAACTTCTTAAACAATAGAAGTAAAAAACGTGTATTACTAGCACGCGTGTATTACTAGAAGTAAAATTTCTTAAAGAGTATTAGAAAATGTTGAAGAGTATCACTAGTACTCCATGTATGAAGAGTCTTATTCCTGGCCAGATCGCGTGATCACATGCTATTAAGATACATGGAGTGTTTATTTTTTATTCCAAACATTGAATCATCCAAGCTATTGAGCAATTTTGTTATAGAAGTCATGTACAATGTAATACCGAAACGCACCACCCTGCACAAATTAGATCAATCCATTGTCCAACGAAATTCGCCGCATATCCCTTTTCCCTACACTGAAAGAGAACTAACCTGAATATCCAGTAAATCCCAAAATACAAATGGCGTCACTTGAATTAGAATCGTTTAAAATCAACCCAAATCAACATAGTTATAGGTGCAGCAGATATTCTGTACATGATACGATACTTTCCCTGTTTCAGAAATCAAATGATTGGTCGCAATCACTCGTAAGTCATAAACATTCAACATAAGACAGCAAGAGGGAGAAGGGTTTGTGTGTGGGTGTTGGGTGGGCAAAGATCGGAAGTTGATGAGTAAATGGGATAGAAAAACTACAGATAAGTTTATATAAGCTAATTCGGATTTTAGCTATACATTTGATATTGAGAATCAATTTTTGTGAAAACAATATCCAGAGAAACTAAATCTATGTCAAAACCATAACTCCCTCCTCCATACTGCACATGTAGATGTTCTTTGGGTGATATGGGAAGAGGGAGAATTTCAGATATTTCTGGTAACTCTGGTCTAGGTGGAGGCAAATTTTGTGTCTTCTTTGTAGTGTAATATATATCAGCTAAGAGTAGCCACACAAGATCAGGATCAATAGATGCAAGTCCATGGAGGGCATTCAGAGAAGCATCTCGTAGTCCAACAACACTGCTACAAGCTATCCCCACAACTAGACCAGTTACCTTCTTCAGAACAAGTTCTAATGCAGAGGAACTGCTCTTATTACGGCATAAATCAGCAATCATGTTAAGTACTGCAATCTGAACCTTAAGATAGGAAGTCTCAGCCAATGAATCCTCTGAACTCGCGGAACTGCTTCTATAAGGGAGTTGTAAAGGGGTCATCTCATCTTTGAAATATGACTTTTTCTGAAACGGGGACGTGGTCAGAAGTTTCCAAAAGTGTGTCCCATCAGTGCGGAAACGACGTGTGAAGAAATCTCCTCCACAAATTGGCACTACAGTGCTGATCACATTCAAACATCTCCGGACAGCCTGCCAACATGAGTTACAATAAAAAAAATATCACTTAAGCAATCAACCATAATTCAAGGGCAAAACACAATGTTATGTCGACTTAAGGTGATTAAGGAAATTCCACAAGGGAATTCCTACAATCATCAGAATGAACTAGTTTAAGTCATTATTTATATCCAATTATGGAAAACAGCATTGAAAACCCAATCTTAAAGCAAGAAATGACCATCAATGAGGGATTGCTCACCACTGGGTTCCTGTTCTGAATACAAGTAACCAGGAATGGCCATATTTTATTCATTGCCGGAAGCAGCCTGTTTTCATCAGCCCCTTCTTCATTAGCATCCAAAGTATCCTTCAGCTGATACAATGACTCTGATTGTAGCGCTTCTTCTGTTGCTTCTTTAATTTCTCTTTCATGTTTATAAGCTGCTTCTACTTTTGCTATTGCCAACGTGCCATTCTAAAACCAGAAATGATCCAAATAGCAATGAGAAAAATACAAAATAAATCTATTTTTTAAAATGATTTTAGATTCATAGTCAAACTGGCAGACAAAATAAATTTATTTCATACAATAGATATCATTATATATTTATCCAAGGAAATAATAACTGACAAGCACTTTCCAAACACCTGCCATTTTCTGTCGACTTCTGCAATATAAGAACCCCATGCCATATTGTCATTTGAAATATTTATCAACATTCTTATAGAAAAATAACCAGTCAGGCCCTACGAGGATTTTCTTTTGGTAAAGAAAATAATTCATGAGTAATGGAAATGGAGTAGAATACATCTTCACAAGGAACCAAGAACAGGACATCAGAAATGGCTAAGAAGACTTGTACTCGATGAATATCAACTAATAAACCTCCTAGGTAACAGAAAAAACAGAACAAAGCAGTGAGCCTATAGATTGTCTTATCCCCATGCTCAGTTATAACGAGGAAATTAATGAATAAGATATCCTCTAAAAGCATTATTTAAAGAAAAACATGAATATAAAACATAAGTACAATAAAGCACTCCAATATCCCTAAATATGTATGACAAACAAAAAGAGAGTTGAATTGTATGAAACTGGCCTTCAAACTTATACCATTACAATCCGAACCAACATAACAAAATAACTTCTACACTTCAAACCTATTTCTAACTTCAACACGCAAAAATAATGCAACAGTGAAATAAAAATTCTTCTTCGCTGCCCTCCAATTCAAAAGCTTTTGGCTGTTTCAAGTGAACAAGAGAACATATATTTTCAGACACTAGACAGGGAGGAAGCGGGGCAGGTTTTTTTTTTTTTTAACCTTCTTTTAGCATATTTCCATCAAAGCAATCTTACTAAGACAATTCTCTATCTTCAATAGTTTGATATTTGATTAGACCTTTCAAAAAGAAGTTTATAATTTAAATGTTTCTTTTAATGCTCACCCTCCTGGATATTTTCTTTTGGAGTATATCTAATTTTATAAAAAAGATAACATATTTCCATCTAAGCAATCTCAGTCTACGGCAATTCTCCATTTTCAGTAGTTTACTTTGACCTGTGGTTAAACCCTTCAAAAATGAAGTTTAGACTTTAGATGTTAATTTTTAACGTTCTCCCTGAAATTTTCTTTTTCCCAAAATCGCCCCCCACCCCCCGTTGGAGAGGTCAACTGACGCCAGAAATGCCTCCAGCAACAGTGACCGGCGCTGCCGGAGCGACAAGAATATAGCCGCCGAAGCCATTGGAGATTTTTCTTTTTTTTTTCTTTTTTTCCGAAATTGGGTTTAGGGTTTAGGGTCCCCCCTTTATTCTTCAAGACCTTATTTTCTTTCATTGTCTATAATCTCAACTTCAGACTTTTTCTGTCTTTATTTTCAAATTTACGCAGTTTATTCAAAATGACTGGCATCAATGTCCAACAAATACATGAAAATCATGCAAAACTTCCTGAGGAAACCCATATGATAAAGAATATATGCTTCACATATTTACATCAATGGCTAAAATGCTGTAAGTGTAAAAGCATTTCAACCAAAAGATACCTCAATTATATCCAGGGCAGCCAAGCATATCTCTTGCTTGAATGATGCTAGAAGTGGGATTGCAGCAGTAATACATGAACCAGCAATAGAACCAACTGTTCGTCTATATCTTCGAGAATCATTTAACTTGAATAAAATGTCTTCCCACTGGTCTACAAGCAAAACACTTCACATGGTAAGAATTGACAAATCAACATTACCACAAGAGAACAGGTTTCACATAATCTGGTGGATGCAAAAACACCAATATAAGTCCTATTATACTGTTGTATAACAACACAGTCAAGGAAATTAACAGTATTAGTAATACAATTATGGGTGTGAACCTAGTAAACTCTTAGGAGGCCTAGCACTTCACAGGCATGGTAATCCTAATAACATTAACATATTAATGATTGATATACTATGTATAATCAAGGTAAGAGAAATTCATATTATCTAATTACTTACTAGTTACTAATTACCATCACTTTAACATTTTACTACTATAAACTGAAGTCTCAAGAATTAAAGATAGATGTTGGTAAAATCCTTAATGGCTAAGAGTTAATGTTAATTTCATTGATTTTAAAGATCCCAACATGTTAGGATAAGTAAAAATCTATGGATCCTAATATAGTAACGTAAATCTGTTCTGTTAATTAACTGCTCAATAATAGATCAAATAGTGCTCTCTTGAAGACTAATGTAAACCTTTATCAAGTCATTCTCTAGCTATTTAAATAGAATCTATACTACAAAATAGTACTCTCTTGAAGACGGTTAAAGATATGATTTGATCTCTATAAATATGGAAATATGTAAAGCTAGTAATTAGGAATCTTTTTAATCTTGTTGATTTTCTTTTCATGTAACCTTGTTTGTACTCTTCATTACTATTATAAATACAGACCTAAAGTGTGTGAGGAAACACACATTTAGTAAAACCTACATGGTATCAGTGATTAGGTTTACTGTCCGCAAACCTTCCGCCTCAGGGGTGGGCTTCTCCTGGGTGAATAGTACCCACAAGACAGTTTTTGCCCTAGCCGCCGCTAGCCAAGCCCAACCCACTTCGGCGCGACCACGCGAGCAGAGTCGCCCCCCTCCTGCCGCTACGTTGGAACCAAAGACGTAGAAGCGTCTAAACCCTCAATGTTTTGAAGATAACAAAGCTTATTAATGTTTATATTTGTGTGTATAAACTAATCCTATCACAGCAAAAGACGAAGACTCGCCAAGAAGGACCGTCCAGCTGATGCAACAATGACCGTCCAGTAGACGCGATCAAAGACCATCCAGATGAACAGACCGAAGGCGATCGTCTAAATCTCCAGTATTCATATACTCAAACGACTAAGTTTTTCATTATGAACATCAATCATGTCTATCCGTCTTGAAACCTACACAGTACCACTCCAATGAGCTAACGTTCAAAACAGTTTGAAACATCAACATCAAGTCAGTACAGAAGCACAGCAGAATGGGTAAAGCAAGTCAACTTATCAAGCCGACAAGACAGATGAAGAAAGTTCAGAAGAACAGACTGTTAGCGCAGCCCTGAAACTTCTATTGTAGTGCAAGTTTTCAACTGCCACGCCTGACTTTTTCTGAAAGAATAGTCTGCACACTCCTCATCACGTGAAGAGACAAGATATCTGTAACGGATCTCTTTCCTGAAAATCGTATATATACGCGCATCAACAAAAAGCAAAATAGAGAACTGAGATAGGTGGATTTTTGTTTAAAACAACAACATATACTTTCTTCTGTGATATTCTGTCAAGAGCGTCCAGTGGACGATAGTCATTTTGTTTGTAATAATTCTCAAAGTGATCCTGAGTCTAAGTTTTAAAATCCTCACTACGTGAGTCGATCTTTCCTCAAAAATATTTTTGAGCGTTGTGAAAGCCTGGAGAGGCTTAGTGTAAAAAGAATACTTGGGTTAAGCAATCTGGGTAGATTGCGTTGTAAAGCCTGAAGAGGCCACGAACAATACTTGTAACCAAAGATTGGTTAGTAGAACCTTCTAGGTGAAGGGACTGACGTAGCTCAGATTGAGTGAACTAGGATAAAATCTTGTGTTTTTCTTCTCTCTAATCCTTTGTTCAAAAAATAAAGTAAAAACATTCCTGTTGATTTGTTATATTTTTTTAAAAACGCACAATTCAACCCCCCCCCCCTTCTTGTGCGCCTTTATTTTTTTCACCTTCACGCTAGATGCGCTGCCTCTCTCCAGTGCGTGAATCTCACGCGCCTGCACCAAATCGGCACGTAAGCTCTTTTCCGGCGCACCCACACGCCGGCGACTCCCAAGACCCTCCTTTCCTCTTTCACATGGCCACCACCGGTTCCTCCGGCGACTCCGCTTTTGCTATGACATTTACAATTGTCCCGCTAATCCCCTGTGAAAAATTGACTGGGACAGTGAATTATAGCACTTGGGCTGTTGTTGTCCAACTCTGGTTTCAAGGCCAAGGTCGTGCCGACCACTTGACCACCCAAGCCTCCGATATCCCCCCCAAAGACCGCGTTCGTTGGTAGCAAATTGACACCTCCTTATGCAACATCCTTTGGTTCTCCATTGCTCCCAACCTCCAACCCCAATAACAAGCCTTTCTCACTTGTTATGACGTTTGGACCAAGGCCAAGAAAGTCTACTCCAATGATGTCCACTGTCTTTACAATGTGGTGACCACTATGATGTCCACGAAGCTCGAAAATATGGACATGCAGGCATATCTTGGAAAGCTTGACCATTTGTTAGCAGACTTTGCTAATCTTATGCCTTTTATTACTAATACAAAGACCTTTTCTCAGCAGTGCAGCCAATTCTTCATGGTTCTTGCCCTTGCCGGTCTACCCTCTGAACTTGACTCGGTTCGTAATCAGATCTTATCTGCTCCTACAATTCCTACCTATGACATGGTTAGTGAACAATTGTTGCGCCTCTCCACTCCACATGTTTTTGGGCATTCCTCTGCCTCTTCTGGTGATTCCTCTGCCCTTGTCTCCCACTCTTCCCACCGTGGTGAACGTAGTAGGGGTCGTGGAGGTAAAAGTCATCCTCGGTGCACTTACTGTAGTCGCTTTGGCCACGTGGAAGCGGAGTGTCACACCAAGGCTCGCGAGCAGTCAAAGTCAGCTAATGTGGCCCAAGTTACAGCACCTACCCCTCTTGCAGACGTCACTATTTCTGTCGTCGAATACAATGATTTCCTTCAGTTTTGGGCAGCCCAACAACCTGCCTTGCCTGTTACTGTTGTGGCTCAATCTAGTAATCTTGTAGCCTTTGTCTCTTAGTCCTCCTCCCTTGGACCGTGGATATTAGACTGCGGGGCCTCTAATTATATGACTGGTAACAAATCTCTTTTCTCTCACTTATCTTTTTCCAACTCATTACCCACTATTACCCTTGCCGACGGCTCTCAAATCAAAGTTCGTGGTATTGGCCAAACACACCCTCTATCTACCCTTCCCTTAAATTCTGTCTTATTTGTTCCTGGTTGTCCTTTTAATTTAATTTACATTAGCAAGCTCACCTGCACCCTTGACTACTCCATTCTTTTTACTAATAACTCTGTTCTTGTTCAGGATCGGCGTATCGGACGGACGATTGGAGCAAGACATAAGTCTCGAGGATTGTATCACCTTTCTCTGCCGGTTGCCTATGTCTCCACTACCTCCCTAGCTCTTATCCATCAGTGCCTCAGTCATCCTAGTCTGGACAAACCACGTCTTCTAGTCCCCAGTCTCTCTACACTCAAGTCCTTCCGGTGTGAGTCGTGTCAATTAGGAAAGCATGTTCATCATTCTTTTACTCCTCGTATCAATAAAGGTGCTGCATCACCTTTGCTTTAGTTCACTTCGATATTTGGGGTCCTAGTTAAGTCTGTTCAACTTTAGGCTATTCCTATTTTGTCATATTTATTGACGATTTTTCTCGATGTACTTTGGGTTTTCTTAATGAAAAGACGTTCTGATGTTTTCTCTATTTTTCAAGGTTTTTCCCAAGAGATCCATAATCAATTTGGGCTTTCAATTAAAGTTTTACGAACTGACAATGCACGCGAAAACTTGTCTTTCCAATTTCAGTTGTTTCTAACCTCGCAGGAAATCAAACATCATGTGCTCACACACCACAACAAAATGGTGTTGCCGAACAGAAAAACCATCACCTAATTGAAATAGCTCGTACTCTTCTCCTTCACTATAACGTTCCTCTTCGTTTCTGGGGTGATGCGCTTCTTACAACATGTTATCTAATCAACCGTATGCCTTTGTCTGTCCTCCACAATCAGGTTCTGTATTCCATTCTATACCCTACACAGGACCTTTATCCTGTTCCTCTTCGTGTCTTTGGCTGCACCTGTTTTGTCCATAATCTCACTCCAGGTAAAGATAAACTCTCTGCTCAATCTCTAAAGTGTCTTTCTCGGTTACTCCTGCCTTCAAAAGGGATATTGTTGCTTCTGTCCCCAACTCCATCGGTATCTGGTATCTGCTGACATGACTTTCTTCGAGTCATCTCCCTTCTTCGCCACTACCACTGTAGATGATGCTCCTCTACCTATCCCACCCGTTGTTCCAACTCCACTTGTCGACTCTATTCCACCCCCATTACTTACCTATCAGCAACGACAACTACTCCCTTCGACAGATCCACCTACTGATCCTCCAACATCATCTCTTGCTCCAAACGTCCCTCCGCCAACGTCACCTACCCCAGCACTTCCCATTGCCCTTCGCAAAGGTATTCGGTCCTCTCGCAACCCTAACCCTTTATATGTTTGTCATCTTCATTATGACCGTTTATCTCCTTCCTATTTCTCTTTTCTTTCTTCTTTGGATTCTGTGTCTATTCCTAAGTCTACAGGTGAAGCCATGGCTGATCCATGTTGGCAACAGGCAATGTTGGAAGAGATGGCTGCTTTACAAGCCAGTGACACTTGGGAACTAGTTCCCTTATAAGGTGAAGATTGGCCCGGATGGTACTATGTGATCAGTTCAAAGCTCACTTGGTGGCTAAAGGCTACACTCAAATTTTTGGTCTCGATTATGGGGACACCTTTTCCCCATGGCCAAAATCACTTTTGTTCGTCTATTTCTTGCTATGGCCACCATTCGCCATTGGCCTCTTCACCAACTGGACATTAAAAATGCCTTCTTGCATGGTGAGTTGCAAGAAGAGGTTTATATGGATCAATCCCCGGGTTTTACTATTTCGGGTGACCCTCAACTTGTCTGCCATCTTTGTCGCTCTTTGTATGGTCTGAAGCAGTCCCCTCGTGCCTGGTTTGGCCATTTTAGTTCCGCCTTACTTCAGTTTGGTATGACTCGCTGTGAGGCTGATCATTCTGTGTTTTCCCTCCATTCTCCATCTAGCCTATGCATTTATCTTCTTGTTTACGTTGATGACATTGTCATTACTAGCGATGACTCCAATGGTATCCATCAGCTCAAATCCCATCTACACAATCAGTTTCAGACCAAAGACTTGGGGCCACTCAAATACTTCTTGGGCATTGAGGTTGCTCAATCCTCCTCCGACATTGTCGTCTCCCAACGGAAGTATGCTCTGGATATTCTTACCGAGACCTGATATGCTTGATTGTCGCCCCAGTGATACTTCTATAGACCCCAATGTCAAGCTTCTTTCGAGTCAGGGGGAGCCACTGGAAGACCCGAGAAGGTACCGACAACTTGTAGGTAGACTCAATTATCTCACTATTACCAGGCCAGACATCACGTTTGTAGTTAGCATCATCAGTCAATTCTTGAATGCCCCTTGTAATAGCCATTGGGATGCTGTCATGCGCATTTTGAGATATATCAAAAATGCACCAAGCCACAAATTATTGTACGAGGATAAAGGCAATGCCAAAATTGTTTGTTATTTTGATGCTGATTGGGCAGGATCACCATCAGACAGGAGGTCCACATCTGGCTATTGTGTCCTAATTGGAAGGAATATGATCTCATGGAGAAGCAAGAAGTAGAATATAGTTGTAGATCCAGTGCCAAAGCTAAATACCGTGCTATGGCAGCGGCTGCATGCAAGCTTACATGGCTTAGGCAACTTCTCCAACAATTACGATTTGGAGATACTCAAGATACCGGGCTTATCTGTGACAATCAAGCTGCTATCCACATTGCATCTAATCCGGTTTTTCATGAGCGAACCAAACACATAGAGATAGACTGTCATTTTGTAAGAGAGAACGTGCTTTCAGGAGAAATTGTCATTGACTTTGTCAGCTCCAATGATTAACTGGCAAACATGTTTACAAAATCTCTCAGGCTCTTGAGTTGACCACATTTGTAACAAGCTTGGCTTATATGACCTATATGCTCCAGCTTGAGGGAGAGTGTTAAAGATATGATTTGATCTCTATAAATATGGAAATATGTAAAGCTAGTAATTAGGGATCTTTTTAATGTTTTTGATTTTCTTTCCATGTAACCTTATTTGTACACTTCATTACTATTATAAATACAAACCTAAAGTGTGTGAGGAGACACACATTCAGTAAAACCTACAAAGACTAATGCAAACCTATATCAGTCATTCATGGATTAGGAATTTTATGAAATTCTCTTTATTAGTTTATGCATGAAGCAAGAAATTTTAGAAAATCTAGATATTCTCGATATATGCAAGGACTAATAGCTTCTTCTCCCTTCTCTCTGCCTCTCTTTTTGGAGGGAATTTTAATAATCTTAAAATAAGATCCTATAGTTGGGTATCGAGTGATGTCCATCTATGGGCTTAAGGGGATATAGTTTTGTTGGTTTTTCCATAGTGAGTTACTTGAGCATTTTATTCATGTTCAGTCGCAGTTAGTTACTGGCTTGCATTTTTTTTCCATCAGCTAACAACTAATTTGAGCAATAAGTTTTGGACTGCTTGAAAGTCCAAGTTTTTGATCACTAGTTTGATTTACAGGATGTATCCAGTTATCAATTGATCAAGAATTCATTTGTGAAGAATGACTTTGAAATTATCACTAGTCCTACAAGGCAGTGAAGGGATGCTTAACTCTCAACAGCTTACATTACTTTGATCAAGGCAGTGAAAAAAGACAAGTAGGAAGAATGACAGTAAAGGTAGATGAGAATGGAAGACCAAAGATGCTTGGGTGTGTTGTGTGAATTTCAGAAATAAAATGTCAAGTACAGCAGCAGGAAGAACATCAAGGTGGTAGCTGGTGTACAATCATTTGAGGCGGTGACTAGGAATTAGAATCCATGGAACATGTTGAACAAGAAAACTTGTTTCATTGACATTGGACATTAATTTTGAATTTTTCTCATACATATTTTAAATTAATAACATTACAAATGTTTGTAGGCCTTGCATGGAACCCACAATGTAGGTCTTATGAAAGAAGCTTTGCTGGTTCTACAACAGCTGCAGCCACTTATAATTTTTGTGGTGGAACTTGCAAAATCTAGAATCCAATTCAAGACCTCTTATTGTCAACTGTCAAGAGACATTTTTTAATATCTAAATTCAACAAGGGAAGCAGATATCTATATACAGCCTAAGGAACACCAATCTGCACTGCATGTAACCTAATATCAAGCTTATCATTAATCACATTTTGAAGTAGGAAGCATATCATTTTGGGGTCATGAATGAGCTGCATGGTGTACCCATGCATCCAAAAAGCTACATTGGTTTAAGAAGCCACCGTGGGAGAAGGAAGCTTATCACTACGTGTAACTGAAGGGACCCAAAGGTGAACTCTGCTAGAGAATGCTACAAATTGAAGGAAGCATTTTGTACTCAAGACAATGATGCAAGATTCAAGTTTCCAAGAGAAGTAACCCCCCCGCTTCTCTCCCCCACAAAAAAAAAAAAAACCCTCTAAAAGATGGACTGCGATTCCAAACCTTGTGTTGTTTCTTCTGAATTGGAGATCATAGACCTGAAATCTCTGGCAAATGACTCTGCCTGAGGGGGCAACAGGCAAGCTTCACGTTTTGATGCCTTCACAATTTCTGCTACTGCCTGAAATCACCAATTTACAGAGCACTAACTGATATTAGAATTAAGTATATTTTTTGAATCCTAAAGCCCTTCAAAGATGCATGCAGGAAATGAATTGCAAAAAGAATAGCCATAGCTGTTTCTAAATAAAAAAAATGGTAAATATGTCAAGATATAAATATTTTGAAAGAGCTGTCCCAAGTCTGGCTTCAACGATAGTATTAGAGGATTTCCTATTACCAGATGAAGAGAAAGAATATAAAGAGATGGAGGAGATAGCATGATTAAAAGCCATCAGAATATTAAGGTTATTTGTCCTAGTGTTAGTGGTGGGCAAGGTTATTTGTCCTAGTGTTAGTGGTGGGCTTGGCTTATTTACCCCGTGCTTAGTACGACTAGTACTTGACATAATAGTATAAACAGGAGTTTAGGTTAAGGTATTGTTTCACATTCAGTAGTCAAGCATTTCAGTATACTATTATACTATTACTCACAGCCATCTTCTCTCTTCCTTCTTTACCTATACCCTATAATTTCAACAAAAACCAAACACCACCAATAAGCTGAATCAAAGATTGAAATTCCATACACAAAAATTCGTAAGCAACAGATCAGATTTACCTCAGTTCTACTGGAAACAGATCCTATTTTGATTCTCAAATCTCAAGTAATCTCGCTCCATCAAAGAACTTTCCTAATTCCTAAAGAATTTCCCTAAATACTTAGATGTATAAAGGACCATAAAGGGAAATTTCATACAGCAGCATAATGAGATGGAGAGACAATAACTACGTCAAGACCTTTGAGTGAAGATGACAAACCATATACTGGAAGACCAAGAGTTTCCATAGTTTTGTTTTGTTCTGTTTTTCTCAGTTATAGAGAACACCTAGTCTTATCCAATTGCACTGTATACTACTCCTTTTTCAATAAAAGCAACTTGAACACCAAAATGACAGATGAGGACCCCATCATTAGCACTTATCTGAGTGCAAACAGCTGGCCTTGTCTATGCTTGCCACTAGAATTGAAAAGCATGGAAAGAGCGGAGATAAAGTCCATAGCATGTGGCATGAACTTACATGATGGGTTGCATTTTTTTTTTCCAACTAGAGGTGTCCAACAAATGACAACTTCATCATTGCTTGGAATTATTTTCTGAACTTGCTTTCATTGTAATATTATGATCATTATATTAGACTAAATATTAACTTTGCAGATTCATAGGTTGCTGGAAATTTTTTTTCTGAACTGCTTTCATTTCAATATTATGATCACTATATTAGACTACAGATTCATAGGCCTCACACTGCTTTCTCTGAATGTGTGCTGAATTTGACTAGCTCAGAAACACTAGACCACTAATTCTTGCATTGTGAATAAGCTACTTTACTATGGAGCAATCTTGGTGGGACCATATGAAAATGGCCAATGTGTGTACCCTTATGCTTTGAAGCAGTTTATAATGGTTATCTGCAAAAGTTTTGGTAAAATAAAGATGCATAAATTTTCAATATTGAATAGTTTATGTAATTTTTAGCGCGTCAGGCTGGAGAACAATGCACATCTTTAGCAGTCCTTTTGCCCCTAAACTAGTTAATGTAATACCTAATGTTGAATAGTTTATGTAATACCTATCATTTCTTTGTAGCATCCATCCTGCTATAGCGTTTTTGGCGCTGGCTACTATGAATATCTAAATAAAATCCACTCAATAAGGAAATTGAAGCACAATTTTAGATTAAAAGAAGAGAAGGGGAGGGGGGAGGGGTGTTAACATACAGAAAGAAAGTAGGGATGTGGTAGCTTGTGACAGACCTTTAAGAATGGAATAGTCAGATCAGGATGTTGATGTCTACCCAGTATTTCAAGTTCCGTTGACACAGCACACATCTGTTCAATTGCACATCATTAGACCATAAGACTAACTAATAATGTCTAAGCATGTTGGTAGGTAATTATTTGTTTTGTATATACACATTGTAATCCAAGGCAATAGAGTTTAGAGAATGACCTAATGAATGCAACTATTAAACTGACAATACCCATACAAATTGAGCATTATTAAGGAAATCAACCCCTTCTATAGTAATTGAACAACACATTTGGCACATATATCACAAACTACTAAAGGCCATCAAAAGAAGAATTATCACAAATACTCTAAAAATGAGGAAGCTAGTTTCCTGAAAATGGCAATAAGAGGACATGGTCATACCGGTTCCTCAAGTAGAGACAATATCTTGTGAGCCACTCCAATGTAGGAGAGCATGGATGCTAGCACATTAGGCACATGATGATTAAGGTCCAAATGACGTAATTGTCGACATATTGAATCGATCACATAGTCTGCATTTTCCAAAACTAACTGTCCAACCTACATAAATGCATATATGACAGCAATCAATAGTCACGGAAGAAAAATTAGAAAATAAACAAAGATCATGACTAACAAACTAACTGTTGGATAGCCAGATGTGGTGGAAAGTATATGCAAGACAGAATCTGCTGCATTTCTAACTCGGTAACTTTGAAGAACTAAGATTCTCCAGCAATAAATAAAGTGAAGAATGAAGAAATCCACTTGAAACAAAATCTCTTCCAAGGCACAGATTAAAGATTCCTACTCCATCAATAATAACCTGTATCACAATAAGCCATTGTTGATGTTATGTCAATCTTCTTTAGAGGTAAATATGAAAAAGAAACCAAATTACAATGAATAAACAGCCATGTCAGCTTATGAAAACAGTATCTTTCCTCACGTAGCATTGCAGCATCTTGGAAAAAGTATAGACTAATATCTTCTTCAACTGCAGCATTAAGCTGCAAGTCAGCAATTCTGCAATCAATTGGAACATTCCATACCTCAGCAGATAAATACTCATGTAGGATCCCACCAATGCATTCAACTAAATAACTCCTTACACCTTTATCCTTGGGCATCTTCCAGAAAGATGCATGAAATGCACAATCATGTTTGTAAGACTGAAACTTAACTCTTCTGCTTATAGTAGGCCTATGAAACATTCTAGCAAAATCATTAGTTGCTTGATCTGATAGACCAAATATCATCTCATTTAGCATGCATGCAGCTGTGCTAGCTTGCCGCAATAACTGTCCAGAACCATTCCTGTCATACCAAGACTGCCAGCTTTCTTTATTGTATTCTTTTAAACGAAGCTCAGAAACCAATTTACGGAAGTAACCAAGTAGGGTCTCAATCACATGCGACAGAAGCCCTTCACTTATAGGATCTGGCAATGACAAAGGTAACGAGTAAATCCAGGTTAAAGTCAAACACTCTGAGAGCTATGAGAAAAAGAACATTGAATTGGAAATCACCTGCCACTAAAGATAAACCCACAAATCGGAGAATCCCTGCAAGTGGCTGGTATAACTTAAGACTACCAACATAACTAAACCAAGGGGGCATGCGAGGAAGCTCATAGTTATTTTGAGCAGTTTTCACAGGTTCTTCTATACTTTTTTCGTCAATAAGCCTGCACTTAGGGACTTCACATAAACCAGAATTTATAAGAGGGAGGCCATAATCGAAGAATTTCGCTCCAAATTTCAACTCAGCAATGGAGGGAAGATATCCCAGGGTTGATGATCGATCTGTAGAAGTGATTTTTCCAAGCGAACCAGAAAACACTGAATTATGGCTTAGACATGCAGCAAACAAATCCAGGAATCTAGCAGCTTCTACCTAATCATTTTCAAGCATCAGAACAGAAGTCCATGAAAGTAAATGTGAAAAGAGTTCACTTTACTAAAACTAAATGTGTAAAGTATAAACATAAAGGAGATGTGACCTATGTTTTACTACAAGAGTATGAGAAGCAATACTTCATTCCATAAAAACTAGTTAAGCAGGGATTAAACAATGCACAGGTGACTTTATATGATTAACATATCTGCTCTAGATTGAATAGGGAGTGTTAAAGGCATATCATCTTAGTATGTATTGAATGTTATTGGGCCAGGCTTTTACTAGTTATACTATAGTCAACATAATTTTTCAGATTAAATAGATACATGGGGAGCATTACTCCTAATCCTAATTTAAAAAAAAAAAATCTTGAAATATAATGAAATATGGAAACACTCCCAAAAAATAATCTAAAATATTCCAACTTCCAAGAAATAATAATGAGATATTTTATAGATATTCATTCTAACCCTCAAGCTCAAGCTAAAGCTAAAGCTTACTAAGCATTAAGCTTGTCATAATTAAACAAACTAAAAGAAAATAAACTAAAAATATGACACTGGCATGTGAAGGAAACAGAACAAATCATTATTGTAACACATACAGGAGAAATTATTATAGAAGTATAGCAAGAATATGTGAAATTATTATAGAAGCACATACAGGAGACCGAAGATGATCCACTAATAGACGAGGACCAGAATAAAATATTATTGTCAGTAATTGCTGAGCATGTAACACAGCAAGCGACTCCTCATGGCCAAGCACCACTCTGGGAAGCTTTTCAAGGTGCCTGAATTTGAAAGCAGAAATATTTCAGATCAAAAAAAAGATAAGGGGAAAACCATCCTCAATGAGTAATTTGAGTCCAAGTTTAATGATGAACCTGATAAATATCTCAGCAGTGTTGCGTTTGATAACATGTTTCAAATTTTGTGAGAACAAACACTCAAGAAAATCTTGTGCAGTTGAAGACACGTCATTAGATACATCAACGACCAAGGCACATAAGCACTCCTGAAGCATTAGCAAATGAATTAAAAAATAAAAAACAATTAACAATAGAAGATTAAATGACAGAAGATAAATATATTCTAAAAACTAAATAAAATAAAACAGAAAAGAAGTAAAATAAAATAAAATATCCCATAAATAACAGACGAATTTTTTAGCACGAAGTTTTTTAAAGAGTTTAATTTTCACGCACTTTCAGTGTAAAGATTTTTACACTATTAATCAATCAGAAATCATTTCAAGTATGACCTTTGAAATAGTTATTGTAAAAGTCAACAAACTTACCATGCATGAAATTATATGATTAGGTGACATGACTGTGTAAAAAACATTTACATTGTCAGTGCATTCTAATTAAATTCTTTCATAAATAAGCCCATAAACTAATATAAAATGACTAAACTTTCCTCTCAATTATATAACTTTTTAATGGAGAATAAAAGCAAACAATAAGATTCCTAGAATTTGAGCTAACTCAACCCCACAAAACCAACATGTACGGTGAAGATTACCCAAGCTTTATACACACACTACTTTGGTCTTATCTCTAGTCAATGTGGGACCTCAACTCCCTAAGAGCCAACGTCCTAGTGACTCCCCACTACAATGCTTCACTCAACCTTTTTCGTTAAGGAGGGCCAGGGGTGACCGCAATTAAGGCGGCTTTCTAACACACCCCGTCACACCCAAGGCTATGGGCCTGGAGCGTGGCAATGTAGGTAGCCCAACAATGGATCTAGGATCGATTCTGATACCATTTTAGAATTTGAGCTTAGGGCCTAACTCAACTCCACAAAACTAGCTTGTACAATGAATTGCCCAAGCATTTTATGCACTACTTAGGCCTTATTTCTAGTCAATGTAGGATCTCAATCCTCTAAGAGCCAACATCTCGATGGTTGCACATACGATGCTTCACTCAGTCTTTCTGGTCAGCCCCTTCAAAAGTAGCCCTTTCCAAGACATTGGCAACCAACTCTAATGGCCTACAATTAAGTGGCTAGGGGTGATCGTAATTAAAGCAGCTTTCCAACAGTCTTGCAATGTGTGAAGAAGGTACATTCTCTTGCAATGCTAGACTTTAGTACTTATAGGACCTGTAAGAACTGTAACTTCCTAATGCATTTAAAAATATCTTGTTCAAAATTTTCATTTTATAGTTATTAGGGCCCTAAGGCTCCATTTGGATTATAAATGAAATAGAGTGGAAAGAAAAAAGACGGAAAGAAATAGGAAAGATAGAAATAAAAGAGAAACAGAACAGAAAAGATGTATTCTTTGGATAGGTAGAAATAAGAAGGAAAAAGGTGAAGAAATTTCTATTTGCTTGTTTGGATAAAAGGATGACAATAAATAAATTAATTAAATAAAACTTTTTATACTAATTAAAAAATTAAATTTAACTCAAAAAAGTTTAAACATTTTACTATATTCTTTTTTCCTTAACATAAGATTAAGATTATGTATTATTTTTTATATTATAAAAAATTTATTGATTTTTTAAAAAAAAGAAAGAAAAAAAAAACTAAGGTTGCACTTCTTTCCTCCCAATTTCATGACTCATTAGGTAGAAAATAATTTTATGGGCAGGACACAACATCATTTCCTTCCTATTTTTCCTCTCAGACAAACAGTGAAAATTTTGATATTTCTATCCTATCTTTCTCCTCTTCATTTCCTTTCCCCCTAAATACACCCAAACAAACACAGCATCAACAGCTGGTGAAGTAATGGATAACAGAAAGCTGAGTACAGAAACTCAAAAGGATCCAACCCAGTATTAAGTGTTTGCTAAGGATTAGTTTCACTAAGCTACAAATTCATCAGCAATTTTTCATTATATAACATCATATCGTCAACCACAATAAAGCATACCAATGGTTATGGCACAAACCTAACATTATTCCCAGTTAATTAGTTCAGAGCTCACCAAAAGCATCAGTCTACTTTCCCCCAGTATGTAGAAGCACTCTGACAAAAGTCCTTTTATGGCATCAACAAGTCCCTTTCTCACCTTTTGTGAAGGGTGAATACAAATCTGAAATTCAAAGATTTTACTGATCACATAAAATGTTACATTGCAATATTAAAATATACACATGGCACTATAGTTCCAAACATCCGAAGACTGCAAAAAAAGACAAGGAAACCAACATCGTTAAACATACATGCGGAAAAGTTGCACTCAACAGCTTATTTACATGTGCTGATGTCCTCTGCATCCAACCTTTTGTTCGATTCACATGCAAAGACAAGTTCTCTCTGTCAGGATCAGTATTCCCCATTTCTTGGAGTTGAGTTTGGGAACAAGATATGTTTTCTGACTCAACACCTATATCTTCAGCAGCTTTTGTTTTAACACAATTTTTAACTTGCAAGTGACGAAGCTCCTCCAAAATAGAAAGTGTAGAATTACACTCATTTGAATCAAAGTCTAAAGATGGTTCAATATCCAGAGCAGGTGCATTAGCATCATCCTGGAGGACTATCATAAGAAACTCTGCCAAACCTCTGATTGCTTGGTCAATAGATTCCACATTTCCAGCAGCCCCACTTATCATTGTTTTTGCACTGTGCAAAACTTTAGCTAACTGACTTACAATGCCAGGTAAAAAGAAGGCTAATGCATCTGCAGAACCAACCTGCAAAAGTAAACCAACAATCAATTGAGTCAATTCCATTTAGGTAAAAGAATTCATAAATGAGGAAAAAAAAAAAACTATTTTCAGAAAGGGAGGACAAAGTCTCACTTCAGTATTTTAAGACTTGGGCTCTCCCAATTTCCACTCCAAAACCAAAATCCAGATGTGTATTTTATGCAGTGCTAGAAAATAGAATGACTTCGGAGGATTTCAAAGATGCAATAAAAGGTGAAGCTATATGGTGGAATCCAGTTAGTTCAGTTATTTGATGTATTTTGTTGGAGAGGAATGCTCAAATTTTCCAGAGTGCTTCATTGTTGTAATGGAACAGAAAAAGCTTTTATACCTTTGGTTCTCTTCCCATGGCTCCTTTATTGAAAACTCCAATCAAACACACAGTGAGATGAGAATTTTATTGCCCTGATGAACATGTTTGTGTTTTTTTTTTTTTCTTTTTTATCTTTTCTGAGGAGTATTTCGTAACCTTCTTTCTACTCATGCATCGACCATTCAGCTCTATAAATATTTCTCTTTCCTTTGCAAAAAATGAATAAATAACTCTTACAACTTTTTCAAAAAGCATATTTATTTCATTACCTTAGCAACAAGCACCCGCAAAGTTTTGAATGCTTCAATTCGAAGTCTTGCAGAACCTCGTTGTCCCCTAGCAGCCTCTGTATCTGCAGTCTTTTCATAAGACCAAATTGGTATTACAAATTTATATGTGGTAACCAACTTTCAAAAAAGAAAGGGGGAATTCCATTTAGGTCTCTTTCAATAGAAAGATCCCTGTCTTGATTACTTGAAGAAGTTATCTTCTGCTATAATAGAATGTACCTATATACTTAAAATAAAGTTTGATTATTCGGTTATAAAATGTCATTAAGAACCAGTCTCCCTCCTCACCCCCAGGGAAAAAAAAAAGGAAAAAAAACATAACAATTGGAATCTCTCCAAGAAATTCAACAACAAAAATCAACATACTTTGAGAAGAAGTGATAGCCAGTGTCCAACAGCAGCGGACGCAAATTGAGACTGGAGAAATGCAAGTAAACATTCTTCTGATTCCAAACCATACTTGAAAGTTTTATGAAGTCCATCATTATAAATGTCATCCGAAAGTGCAGGCAAACCAGGAATTTGTTTACACAAGCAAGACACATCAGAACAGGAATATAAACTCAAAAGCAGTGCCCTGAAGCATAATAAAATTCCTTCACGAAACTCCTCTGAAGCCTCGGAGGGTGATAACATAGCCCCGTATGTTAACTTTTTTAGCAGCACAACCATCTGGTAAAGAACATCACAGTTCAGTATCATTTATTTTTATCCCAGACCAAACAACATTCAGTTTAGAGTTAGACAGCTGATCATGGCTATTGAGGGGTATGTACTGTATAGCAGTCATGAGTTAATACAGCCATGGTGCATATACAAGTCAAAATGGCACTAGCGATTTACTTTAGCTTACAAAAAACAGCATGTGCAATAATAGCAAAATAAAAATAAAAAATAAACCTCAACAAAACACTGTTCCAAGCCACCACTTATTCAGAGACAAATGGCTATGGCACTTTCCTGTCAAAACTATTTCACTGTGACACCAAATTATCAAGGGAAAGCAAGCTTAGATCCCTGTCTGCAATCAGCATACAATCCCATTACATTAAAGTGCATTACATTCAAACCATGAGCTGAAACCAAAGGGTGGCAAAATGAACACGAGCAAACTAAGTATAATTCCATCAAACAATATTGCACAATATATTTACATTCGTTCCATGTTTTACACCAGAAAAATATTTAGAGGGCTGTCTCCATCTTCTATTTTGACCCTTATGGCTGGAGCACAATGCAACACTGCTTCAGGTTCAATTGTTAAGATAAACACTTTCATGAATCTTCCGCTTTTGTGCTTTCAGGCCAGTATCCCCAAATCCACACGTCCCTAGAATCCTTTTGTTCTTTATTTGTTTCTTTTGTTCATCTTTCCCTAGTGTTAAAAGCAGGCATAGTTCTCAATTCATAACACATCCAGCACACTTAACGGTGCCAGTTCTAATTTACTAACTACTTGACAATCAAGCAAACAAAATCCCAAAGTAATATTTCATAATTTGTATAGAATCCACACCAAATGTCAAAGGCATAATATCAATCAGCCCACCTGATCCACAGAATTCAAATGACACTTCCTCAGAAGTTCCTCCAAACAATTAACCACACCTTCAGCAACGCCATCACTCACTTTAACAGGTGTTTTCGGAACATCAGGCACAGCATACTTTTCCTGAGAATCAACTTTCTGCATAGATCTGCACTGAATCGCTGCATCGAGGAGCAGAAGTAACGGAAACAGAGTGTAGCTGAAAAACGGAAATAACATCACACAGTGAGGATCAAATAAGCAACAATTAAGAAGCGACGTGGCAAAAATCAGAAAGTTTAAATAATAAAATTCCACGTCACAATGCATGAGAAAAATGAGGGAAAATATAATTGCATCCATGTGTCGTAGTTTCCTTTCTGCTCATTCAAATTACTATGGACAGGTAGAGTAAAATTTGTTTTAAATTAGGGTTCGTAGAAAATGTAGGGTCTGTTTTTCTCGTGCTGGTATTTCTATTGGAAGGAAATAGATAGAAGAGCTTACTCGAAGAAAGGTTGTAAAGTAGAGGGCGAAGATTCTGAAGGAAACGAAGGAGTTCGGGGATCACAGTGACGGAACAATGCTTTTGATTCTCGATGCGAGGGTTCTGCAAAAGGTCGAGAAGGTGCAACGAGTATGATTTTAAGCTCTGGAAGGTGGTGCTTCTGAGTTGCTCAGTTCCCACTCCTTCTTCTTCGGCGAGTTTGTCCATATTGTCTTCCATTCCAAACGCAAGTTCGCGGTTAAAGAACTGAGTTCAACAGAAGTTAACGACGTGTTCGGCTATTTGTCGCTGCGATCACTCTTGACTTGGTTTCTCGAAACGCGACAGAAACAAAGGTTACAGCAGTAGCAAGGAGAAAGGTGAGGAAATAAAACGACGCCGAAAGAAAAAAATTGAGGGCCCGTAATCGAGCGGAAGAAGCAACCAGAGGTTTAAGGCTCTAAGCTACGCCATCAATTTAGTCTCTTAATTATTATCTTTTCTTTTATATAGTCTTTAAAATGATAAAATTATATAAATAGTCGTTAAAATTTATTAATTTAATTTATAAATTAATATTTTTTTACTAACATTAAAAAATCAATCTAATAAATTTTTTAATACTTAAAAAATTATTTATATAATTTTCTTATTTTAAACACCAATTAAAAGAAAAAAATAATATTTTATAGATGAAATTAAGAGTTTACTCCTCTTTCTTATGATTTCAATTGATCTCTCTCGGTGGAATTGCCTAGAAAATCCAAATGAATATTAAAGCCTAGAGGTCTTCGTGAATGGCTCTGGACCAAACCAGAAACCCAATCATATTCCTCCTGAACCGAAACCTAATCCCAATCGGGTATATATCTCTTTTTTTTTTCCTGTATTTTTGGTAATAATTTTTATATTTTCTTTTGATTATTATGTTTTTTAAATAAAAGTTATTTCAAAAATACAAATACACCTCTACTTGAATCAATCCAAATGTAATCTGATTAATTTGATTGAAAAGAAACAACTCAGTTTTTTATTCAATTTAGAATTAGTTTTCTCTCAAACCAAACTTCACAAAAATAAAATTTTCCAAAAATACTTATAAGAAAAAAAAATAAAAATTAATTCTTCATAAATTAAAATTAATTTATACATAAACTAATTTATAAAAATTCTCTCATTAATTTTTCACTTATACATAACTAAATTTTAACTTATAAAAAAAAAAAATTATTTTCTTCTCTTATAAATACTCATAAAAAATTTATCTAAACACATCCTAGATTACAGCTTTAAACTAAATATTTTAGACTCATCAGATCTAATTGACTACATTAAGGACCTTTATACACCATTTAATTGCGTAGAGCTCAACTTTGGAAAACAGGGACACAAATATATCGTTAATCCTATCCTTTGAAGTGCTATCTAATTATTTGATTAATCATCTTTTTCCATTTAGTAGTTATTAACTGCTTCATTTAACATATCACCGCGGCGCGCAACTCTGGTACACAATGCCAGTCATCAAGACTAGGCAACTAAGTCTTCTCATCTTTATACACCAGTCATCTTAGTCATGCAACGGGTTTTACAAGCATCCACATGAAGTTCAATGATGTAGACTGGGCTAAGTGCCAATAAGTAAGCTTGCTTTGAGCAGAATAACATTTGAACTTCGATTATCACATATAACAAACATTAATGAGCATTGGGGTATATAGCATGGACGCTCCTACAGTTATGAATCAAAATAAATCTTAGTTAATACTACACGAAATGATGACCATCACACTAAAAACATATATACACAACACAAACAAAACTCACAACATACATCACGGTCAAACTACGATCTCCACTGTTTACCCTCTACAAAGGAGTCCTGAACCGTCCCTACCAGTATCAACACTCTTCCCAAAGCTAATGTTCTTCAAAGCATAAACACCCTAATTCGTATCCTCAAATGTCAGTTATCACTGTCCACGTATATCTCAGCTTATTACAAGCAAATACTAGTGTACAATCCATCTCGTATTCACAGGGTTTGTGCTTTCAATGATGTTTTTTAGCCTATTCCTGCACAAGTAGAATATTATCAAATTATCTTATCAGTGAAAACATGACCAGGGCCAAGAAAACAGATTATAGTCCTGTTTGGATAAACTTCTAAATAAACAGTTATAGAATAAAAAAATAAAAAGGTAAAATAAATTAAGTTTCTCTCATAAGTTAAAATATGCATTTATGCATAAGCTAATTTATAAAAGTTCTCATTTAACTTCTTCTAAAAGCTGATTTTAACTTAATACATAAGCTAATTTTAACTTATGAGAAAAACTTAATTCAGTATTTATTGAAAAGTCAATCCAAAGAGGGCCTAGGTACACAACAATATAACAATTGTAAATTGGAACCACAACATACCTTTTTTTTAATCATTTAAACTTGGGGAGGGGAATCAGGCTCTGAACCACAAAGAGAAGCATATGACATTGTATCTTCCTTAGATATAGCCACAAAGTTCAGAGGTGCAGTAGACAATCTTCTCATTTCCTTAAAATATCCATTCTGACGGCCAGAGTAGGACCGTGGTGTCAGTAGTTCAGATGTTGTTCCACCACTTAGAGAGTTACGGCGAGGTGTAGGAGGCATAGATCCATTGCCATTCACGCGATACCCATTTGTCTTTCTAAAGCTGTTATTTTTTCTTGGACTAGGTTTAGAACCATACATGGCTTCCTTCTGATTTAAGAGTAGATCTTGCAGCTTCTTTTGGTCCTGTGAGATTCAACAAAATACACCCCAATTAGCTATTAATTGTAGAAACTATTAGCAGTATTTCTCAGAATATTAAAATTTTAAAAAAATAAAAAAATACCCTTTTTAATTTTATAATGGTATCTTCATAATATAATGATACAGGTGTTTAATAATTTAAACTAAACTTATAAATCTTTATGTTCAAAGATTAATTTGTAGACGAACAACAAATAATTGTGGCAAGACAAGTAAATTTACCCTGTGTCTTCTCTTGTCCTCTTCTTTCCGTTGTCTGGCCAGTTTATAATCATCCAATATAGACACCAAACGTACCTACAGATAAATATTGACAATCAAATATACATGCATAAAAAAGCTTCAACAGGGAGAAAACAACCAGAAACATTTACTCCACTTCAAAGCTCACCCCATCATATAGAAAATGAGTCTTCTTTTCATCTTCCCAGGCTAGTGTTTTGTTTATAAGATTGTCAACGATAGCTGGAAAGAGAACACACTGTCATCAGAAGTCCAAATGGCACTGTAAAATAACAGATACGCATTCATAAATACAATACCTGGAATTTTGCCTATAGTTATTCTAGCACGTTCTGCACGTTTAAGATTAATGTGAGCACCTCGCCCAGCACTGTACCGGTTGTCATCCTGAAATTCTTTATGTTACACTTCAGGGAACAAACTAAATGATCTAACAGTAACCGTGGTTCATAAATGACATTAAATGCAATAACATTTATTTGAACTGCAAGACTTGAACTATTTAATGAAAAAGGACAACTTTATTGTCTAGTATCACAAACTGCCACATCAGATTGATAGAGTTTGAACAAGATTCAAACAAAAATGAGACCTGTTATATCTACTGATCAGTGACCACATAGATACAAACAAAAGACTCAAGGTTACATTAAAATTATAATGTATAAGTATCTTGATATATTTGGTCCCACTTAAAACTTTTGTTTCATCAACTTTCACTTTAGTTCATCTGACATGGCAATTTTTGATGGCATAGCCTACACAAGTGATCTTGACTGGTCCATGCACGAATCTCTTTTGAGGAATGCTAGCAACACTCTCCCTACCACTAATACTCTCTGTACTATTGGCTTAAATTTATTAGAAATCACAGATTTTGGTAGGTCCCACTTCTCATTTAATGAGTCTTTCCTGATTTAGAAGTGAAATCCACCAAAATTGTGATTCCCAATAAATTTCAGCTAATCGTAGAGAGTGTTAGAAAGATAGTGATAGAGAGAGTGTTGCTAGCACTCCTCATCTCTCTTTTTAATGAAAAATACAAGGTATTCAATAATCCTTCAACAAAAAAAGGCACTATATCCAATAAAAATACAAGGAGAAGTAAAAACAAAGAAAGAAGGCAAAACACTGGCTGGTCTGTGTCCTACCAGCATGCTTATGAATCTATATAAATTAAAAAACATAATTTCTGGCTTACTTGATTATATTCATCAAGCCAATTCTCCTCTTCGCATGCAGAAAGCCACTTATCAATCCTATCTGTTACTTCTTTTCTGCTCAAAGCTTCATCTTTTGCCTTAATTATCTGTGCTTCAATGTTGGCTAATAGCTCAGAAGGATCAACTAGGCCTATACAAAAAACAGTAGATTCAATAATGTCAGATAATTTGTAGGTAAATCACTAAATGTGAAAAAAGGAAAGTGGGGGGGGAGGGGAATTTACAAAAGTGACTAAGTCTGCGTTTGGTTCAATTTATTTTAGAGAAATAATCCCTTATTTCCATTAGCTTCCTAAGAGAGCTTTAAAAAAATTATTTCCCAGAAAAAAAGCTGTTCTCATATACATAAAATAATCTATTAATGCACAGGTACAGACCAGAATCTATTAATGCAGTAGCTTTCTCGGCAGCAGTACTTGTATCTGGTTCAATATGAGTCAATCTACACATTTCCTCTAACTCTGACCTCTTCTTAAAAACAAGCTCTTTCATTCTGCTTGCTTTTAGTTTGGCAAGCCTTTCCACTTCTGCTGAAGCCTGCAAAAGGAATTTTCAGTCTAGGAGCTCCATCTCTACAGAATAAATGGCAAAGAATGAAAGAAAAATAATGGGTGAGGGAACCAAGAGAAGCTTCCAGACCTTTTCTATCATCTCTGTTGAAAGAACACCTCGTTCAGTGATTTCTGATTCTGAGGTTCCAACAATAGAAGTAATCCTTATAAAACAGTTTCTCTCTTCTTTTGATGAGTCCATCAAATTCCAAAGTTCAAATAGTTTAGCTACAATGTCCTTCAGCTGCATTTTAAAAGTGTATACTTCAAGCATCAGGCCAGAGTAAAGGAGGGGAAGAAATTACAACAAACAATCAAACTAGATGCAATTAAGTATGATGCATATAAATCACCTTCTGGATTCTAGTTTTCCTTTCTATTTTTAACTTGAGAATGGTCTGCTCTAGACCTTCCAATGTGCTATTGCTAATATTAGTCGATTGTTCAACCTGAGTCCCATGCAAACTTGGATGTACATCGCCCACAGTCTGCCCAAAATCCAACCCAAGCACACTACAGAGAGAATGCACCTCATTCACACATTGCAAGACCTTTTGAAGGCGGTCAGACTGAAAAGAACAAACATAGAAAATGCAAAAATGAGTTATAAAAGAATCAATATACTACTTGATATGAGGATGGATCTTTAATATCACATTCCTACTTGTAGGTAGACTTTTCTTACCCCCATAATCTATTTCATGTATGATAAAAGAGAAGCCATTTTAAACAAGAATAAAAGGGGTAAAGAAAAGCATTTTAATTGCCATATGTCCTACTTTTTAAAGAGGGGGGGGGGGGGGGGACTCATCCCTAAAAGAATGTGTCTGTACAGGGCAGGGATTGCGCACAAATAAGAAAAGAATATTTATATGAATTGATCATTCACAAAATCACAGAAGATTTATTAACCCATAACCACACAGCTACAGAAGTTCAAGGGTCAATTTAAATCATAATACAAACCTTTTCCTTTTGAAGAGAACGGACATGCGTTTGATATTCATTGAGTCTTCTAAGTGACAAGTCCTGTTCATCCTCAACTGTTGTGCTGCTCAAAGCATTATTGACAGAGTGGAATCCAAAAATCTCCCCACTTATCTTTTCTATTTGAATCTTTACATCTGCAAATTGCTTCAACCTTTCATCTTTTTTCTTCTTTAGTTCTTCAACCAAAGGTGTGATGGATGCAAGTTTCTCTTTCAGGGATGTAGATCTCTTCTCTGTCTTGATCTACAAATTTCACAGACAAAAGGATCAGAAAGTCATATCATAAAAGTAAATCTTTTTATCCTCTCAAATCATTCCAAGATCAGAAAGCTAATTCCTAGTTATATCTTCTTAGCGTGCTCATATCATGTCCCTTTTTCCTCAAATAGGTAGATTGAAGAAACACTAACCACGTAAATAACACAATATCTCCTTGATCAACACATATAAAGTCCATGAAAACATTCCACACATATACTCGATGTAGGAATATACTTTATATATATTTCACGAGAATAGTAAAAAGGTGCTGCTCTCTTTCTCTTCCTATTTCTCTTCTCACAATTTCAAACAGTCCGCCAGCACCGATGGTTCTGAAAGATTTAGTGCTTGCTTGGATTCATGTTAGATTATCTAAAATCACATTGGCATACTAGTTAATGTGATTTTAGACAAATCTTCACATGTTTGGTTCCACATTCAAGAATTGATTCTAGGTCCAAAATTAATTTTGAATTGAAGCAACTTTAATTAGCTTTTGCATTGGATAAAAAAATTTATACCAAGTTTAACTACTAACTTGCTTTTAGAATAAAAACATTCAAACATAAATCACCTCACTTCAAAATCAATTTTAACCAAAATCAATTTTGCAAAATCATTTTTTTTAAATCAAATTTGTAAACACTTATCCAGACACATACTTACACTTAGCAGCAACAACTAATTAATAATACCATTCATCTCCAATTTTTTACATTGGTACATTGGATTGGAGGTGCAGGAACCTGGGCAGGGGTGTAGGAGACTTAGTGGAGGATTGAAGTTCTAATGACAACACATTGTCACACTCTAATCTTACAGACTCAAACTGGTGCAAGTTGAGCCACAAGCTCCTTAGCAATTTTGAATCATATAACAATTTTACTTTTTTAGATATCCAGATTCCAGAAATTGACTTTGAGCAGTTTTTTTTTTTTTTTACCGGTGAATGAATATCATGTTCGCCAAGCGCAGCCATTAGTGTCGCAAGTTCTGCTTCCTTGGAGGCAACTGTTTGATGAAAGCGTGCTTTGGTGTTAGCAGCCTCATCAACCTTTCTACTGTAAACTTCCAAGCATTCCCTCTCCAGTTCCATCAACATACGATCTTTGTCCACCTCACTCTCCCCAATATCGTTCCATATTTGCTGCACACATAACAGGATCTATCAACCCAGAAAAAATAAACAGTAGTGGGAAAAAAGTAACAAATAAGAAATAAAGACAAAAATGAAAACAACAAACAGTTTGATATTAGCTTCCTAGACACAAAAATGCAAATCAACAAAATTATAAAACACTACACCAAGACTTAACCAAATTGCCAGCAAACTAGAAACTCATTCTATGAGCGTGTCGTCATATCTCACAAAAGCAATAAAATCAAAGAAACAGTGCACCGTAATAAATAGATGGATTATAAAGACCAAGTCAACCGAAAACCCCATACCAACTACTGAACTGGTAACTTTAAAAATGCATCAACAATCCCCAATCCAATGAATTTTAAAAATCCGCAGTAACCCATTTGCCAAAAAAAAACAAACCCTTCAAATTTTAGACTAAAAAGAAGGAAAATTAAGAGGAAAATAAAAAAGCTGGAAAAAAAGACCTTTTCAACTCAGGTAATCAATCTCGTGAAGAAAGACAAAGCCCCTTTCCCCCTATAATAAAAAAACCTACAGAGACCCTATCAGTGCTTTTCCTTTTAACACGGTAAAACAGACAAAAAGTTGCCTAGAGGAGAACCAAGACATCATTAGGTAGAGACTAGCCAAGAAGAAGAAGATGATGAGGGGAAAAAAAAAAAAGAGTAAGCATATCATAAACAAATCATCACATTAAAAAAAAGAAACACCCCATGTCCTCATTTTTGCACCAACAAATTCCTCAGCCCAGAATTTTGCAGCACCAAAGAGTGAAGCCAAAGAAGAAAGATAAAGACCTCAAGTTCTCTGAGCAAAGCAGTGCAAGTAGTGCTTGTGCGGATACTGGTGCCATGTCCCCCAATGGCCAGCATTGTTTCCACAATCTGAGACCCTCTTCACTCTTTCACAGAGTAGTGCTAATTTGAAATGAAAGTTACTAAGTAAGTGGTAGAAAGAGTTCTAAGTAAGGGTAGGAAGAAGAAGGGTCAAAGAAGAAAGCAAGAAACTTTCATCTCATGTCAAAGACCAAGAGACATGGGGTGGTGTCTCCATTGCTTCAAACAGCCTTGGCTCCCCCAGATCTAAAGCTGAAACCTTTCTTTGCCTCCTTCTTTCTCTCTCTCTCTAAAGCAAACTGTTTTGGCAGCTCCAAAGAAAGAAAGAAAGCAAATAAATTCTGAAAAGAGAAAAAAACACTATAACAGGATCTGTGAAGAGGGAATGAGGGGTGTCTTTTGGAGTAAGGGAAAGTTTTTCAGAGGGAGAAAATGATTGCCATGATTATTATGGTTGAAGATGGAAAAATAAATGAAGAGAAATGAGAGAAGGGTTAAGCAAAAGCAAAGAAGAAGGATAACGCTTTTTTAGGGTTTGGTGGGTAGATGCTAAAATGCGCCAAAATGTAGCAGAACAAGAGCAGGTAAAGAAAGAGGCAAGTAATGGGAATTTGGAATGGATCTGTAATTCTGTATTCTATTCTGTATGCGTACTCATACTCTCTCTCTCTCTCTCTCTACTCGTGTTCACATTCGCCAATGATTTGTATAGATTAAAAACTCAAAGCATGGCTTCTTATTTTATTTTATTTTTCTTAATTTTCTCTCTCTTCTTCTTCTGTTTGTATGGGAGGGACTCACTGTGAGTGAGTGAGAAATTTTTCTGACAGGATAGAATCTTGATATTTGTTGTTTCGTACTCGTCATGAGGCGCGTGGTGATCACTCTCTAATAGGACAAGGAAGTTTCTTTCTAACTTAGTGGAAGCGCGTGCGAATGGATTGGCATGGATTTTGTTGTGACCCAAGTAGCTGTTTTGACGTTGAAGTGTTTGAACAAAGACAAAGGAAGGAGAGTGGAAAAAAAAAGTGTTGTTTTGGGTGAGAAATGTGCATGTAAAGTGTCAAAGTGAGTTAGAATCTAGTGGGTTAACCTGACCTATCACGGGGTTGAGTTGGACCAGGCTGAAAAATAGAGGCATTAAACAATTTTAGTCCAAATACAACCTGGCTCACTTAACCCGTAGGCTAAATAGGTTCGAGTCGAGTTGGTCCTTTTTTTAAAAATAAAAATTACTACCCAACCCACTACCCTAAGTCATGTGTGGCGTGCATGACCAGCAGAGGCGACAGACAACAATCCAATAACACCCAACAATGACAACACAACCAACCCTAAAGGTTAAAGAGTAAAGACCAAAAACCAAAAATGGCTAAATCGCTAAACCCAAAAATTGTCTCCCCCTGTCTTCAATCTCTGGCTCCTTCAGCCTCAGCCTCACCATCACCTTGTCATGCACGTGGAATGTTGCACGCGAGTCACGATGCCGTCATCCAACCAACATCGAGCTCACCATTCCGATCTCTAGTCACTGTCGCGCGCCACCTTTTCAATCCCCAACCACCGTCAAGCTCACCATTCCACTGTTCTAGCCACCCCTATTGTTGCACACGTTGTTCAATCCAGTCTCCAGTCACTGTGACACGCCGCCAAAATCGTTCATCATGAGAAAGTTGCCGCGAACTTTGATGATTTAATCCCTGGATTCAGGAACAATAAAATGTCCATTAATAAGTATGCCATAAAATGTATTTCAGTATGTGTATCACTATATCTCATTACGTAACTAGCACAAAGGTTTAAAATGCTTTTGACAAAATGTTGGTTATTAGCTCCATTAATGAATCAGGTCATTTTAGAATAATAGTAATGGCCTGAGGATTGTGTATAAACTGGTATAGTGAAAACAAATCATTGGTAGTGATCTTTCTAAAATTGGGTTGTCTATGTATCTATGGAGTATCATTTACCTTGTCTTCTCATAGGCCTTCATTTAGAATTTTTCTATAATTTATTATTTATGTTCCATTCCCTTGAATATAAAAGTTCACGACCTACGATATTCTAAATATGTTGGGAAAAGTTATTTGCTTGCTAGGCATCATTCCAAATAAACTAAGAATCATAATTCACAAGCCTACTAATGTCATCATAATTACTATGTGAATAATTTCTTGACTGTCTAAAATTGAATATTGATCTTAGTTGTTGGAACTTGAGGTCTAAAAAGGATTGATCCTATATTACATTACATGATTGATTTGGATGGGAAAGGGATGCTTTTTGCTGATTGTGTATTCTCTTCTATGTTTGCACAAACTATCTGTTATACTTGCTGATTGTGATCCTACGTATACTTGCTGATTTTATTTGTTAAAGTAGGCACTTGAATGAACCTCAAATGAGTTTGGAAAAGGTAGAAGATGCACCAATGAGCTTGTTTTCTTCTATGGTTTAATTTTTTGTGTGACATTTTCCAATTGGTCATTATAGGTATTTTTGCAATTGTGTTGGTTAGATCTGAATAGTGCTCTAAACGAAATGTTATATTGGTGGTTTGTGCAATTGTGTTGTATTTGAGTGTTTATTAAATTTATTTATTTGTCAATTATATTTGTAGTATGGAATTTGAAACTGTTCATTAAAGAAGTGTAAATGTAAATTGCAATGATGATATTGATGAGTGTGGAATTAATGAAGAGCCCGTGGAGCCAAATCCAATTGAAAATGAAATTGGTGACATTGAAAAACAAAGTAAGAAACCAAAGACTTGTACATCTGAAGTTTGGAACTTTTTTTCTAAAATTGGTGTGAAAGAAGGCAAAGAAAAGGCTAGATGTAATGCATGTGGGTAAGAGTATGTAATTAGGGGCACTAAAATAGGGACTTCAACATTAGTGCGTCATGTGAAAAGGTGTAAAGTTGCCCCTAAATATCAAGATGTGGATGGAATGATGATTGATCATGCGGGAAAGTTAAGGGCTAGGGAACTTGACCACAAACATGTTCGTGAGGTTATGGTAAGGGCTATTATTGAACATTGAAATATTGAATCGCTTAATACTTAAATATTATAGTGCTTGTATTTGTATTTGAGTTATTGAATGCCTTGTGAAAAAATGTGACTTTTTCTAAGAAAAAAGAAGAGAAAAACATTATTGATTTTTTATTTTTTTTTTTTTAAAATTTTGGTGAGCCAACCCACTTAACCCACCAACCCGTGGTGGGTCGAGCCAGATTGGGATTTTCTTGGCTCACCAGTAGGTGAGCCAAGTAAAGCTGGCCTCGCTTTTAAACTCAACCCGTGGTGAGCCAACCCGTGTGAGCTAGGTTGACTCACTTTGACACCACCAAGTGCATATGTTATGAAAAGTTGAAATGGGTGAAAAATGATTAAGAAATAAAAACAAAAGGTTGTTTGGTGAGAGGAAAAGGTGAAAATGGGTAAAAATTGATAATAGGTCTCACGCTGTTATATTTTCATGCTAAGATGTGCGCAAATGCAAAAGGGGAGACTCATGTTATAAAATTTGCAATAGGTTTTTTTTTTATGGTTAAAAATTACTACAAAGTGTCATTTTGTGGCATTCTATTACTTTTTATGGCAGCGGTTTTTAACTGCTACAAACATAAAAAATCGATTATCAGCATTGATGGTCGATTATCAATTGTTCTAGAGGTTATTCTGACCCCTTCAACTCTTAAGTCAGTATTACTTCCCTCAAGCAATACCAACTTGGGGGCAACTATTCTAAGATTATCTCGAAACCCAACTCCTTAAGTTGGTTCACTTAAGTAACCGACTTAAAGTTATTTTCAAGTAGCATACAACAGCACAACCAATTACATTAGCTACAGTTGCCCCAAGTACGCCGAACAAGTTACTGAATGGATTTAACACATGTGGCACCTAAACACACAAAGCCATATGGCATCTTAAAAGCCTTAATGACTTTTCTTGGCAATAACCCTTCATATAAAGGACTCTTCACACTAGGTATGCCTCATCCTCTCATTTTATCATTTCTCAATCACACTTTAACTTTGGCATTGGAGTCCTTGCACGTGTCTCCACTATAGACGTTTAACCACCAAAGAAACTCATTGTAGATCAAGTTCTATGACTTTCATGCTCTACCTCACAACATCAGTGTTTAATAATCGATTATCAACCCACGATAATCGACTGTTGACACACAAAATCAATTTTAATAATAATTTATTATTCTTTTTTTTATTTCTCTTTTCTATTTCTTTCAAACCAAACACATCTATGTTCACTTTATTTCTTATCTATTTCCATTCACCTATTTCTCTCTTCTCTATTTTCATTCATCCTATTTCTCACATATTTTTTCCTTCTTACCAAATACACCATTAAGGACAAGGTTGGTGATTCGGTTCAAATTAATATTACAAAAAGAGTTTGTAGTTTAATTTGAATAAGTTTAAGAACAATATTAAATTTGAATGTAATTAATTTAATCTTTTATCAAGATTAAATTATTTATTTCAGATTTTGTTTTATTTTATTAAAGAATAACACTTTAATTTTTTTATCCAAAAATAAAGTCTCTAATAAGGTTGTTAACTCCTTTTTTGGGTATTATCATGCCACCTCAATCTTAAGAATTTTAGCAAAGTTTCACTCTAATAATATAACTCTTTAAGAACTTAAAATAGATCTCACAAGTTATATATATATATATATATATATATATATATATATATATATAATTTTATTTATTATTATTATTTTTTAAAAATGAGTCCTACAAATTACCTCTCAATTATTTTTTTTAATAGATAAGAATCAATTCTTACAAAAGTAGGGGTGAGCATTAGTCGGCCCATCTTACTAACTTGACTTGGGTTGGCCTAAGGTTGATTTGGACATATTCAAAATTTTAAATCCAATACATTTTGAGAACGGATTTCGATTATGGTTTGAGTCATTTCAGTTCGGTTTAGTGTCTTATATTCTTTTAAAAAATATAATTTTTTTGAACAGTTATGTATTAATAATAAAAATTTTGTATTTAATATATAATATTTTATATAACGTGATATTATATTTATAATGATATAATTTATTTTAAAAATATATATTATAAAATATACCTTAATTTAAGTTTTATACTTCTTTTATTTTACAATTTAACCATAAATAATGTTAAGATTGACATATTATGTTAAAAAGTTGAGTTGACCTAGTTTCGTCTCATATATTTCGGGTCTTGATCAGGTCAGGTCAGGTCTAGATTCAAATAAATAATCTAATAAAAAATTCAACCTAGGTAAGAATAAAGATAAATTCGTCTCAACTGTCCCTTACTCACCCTATATATAAGAACATTTCTTACATGTGACATATATATCATTCTCCTTCAATGATAAACCTAATTAAGAACAGTTCTTAACTTTAAGAATTCAGCTAATAACTGTGGACGAAAATGCTCTTAGTGACTAATTTTTATTTGAGAGACAACATCTATTAAATAAAAGGTCAAATATAATAAATATAAAATTTTGTTTAAACTATTAAAATTTATCATAAATCATAATTTAATCTAAATTGTTAATTAAAAGTCAAAATAATCTTGTCTTTTTAAAATACAAACACAAATTCATAATAAAATTAGAATTTATTTAAAGATAAAATAAGAAAAATAATAAGTTTGATATGTTTATTGTTTGTTCAATTCAATTTGATGTTTTTTTTTTAGTATAGACCACATATATCTTTTACTGAAAGTAATTTTGTTCAAGTTCGGTAAAATCATTATGGGTGGTAAAATTCTCTCTCCAAATACAATTCAATTTGTTTTTAAACATTGAAACCGAAAACTGAACTAAATTGAATTAAAAAAATATAATTCTATAATTTTTAATTAACGATTTGTAATATTTGTAATATTTTTATTAATTTAGCGAATTAGAAAGGTGTGAATTGGTTACTCAGTGCCTCTAATTAAGATCTATAACTTAATTGCGGTGAGCTTTCATTAGTTTGTACTTTGTAGTGTAGGAGAACACCTGTGTAACTTTCTCACCATGTGCAAGTAAGTGCAACGAGTAAAAACTTTTTAATTGTTCTTCGGATAAAGTTGGTGAATGATTTTTGGGGAAGAAAGTTGCATACCCTTTCCATCTTATATTTTGCTTTTGAAAGTGAGTCGACAATTAAAGTGGAAATATAAGTTAGATTGGCAGTTCATGACAATGTTGGAGTTAAATGAATCTGAATTTATGATTACTTTACTCCCTAGATGCAAAAGATAAATAAAAGTTTAATTACTCACTTGTTTTTATATTTACATTATTTTTATGTTTTGGTGCTTATATTTAGAAATTATTTGTTTTAATCTCTATATATGTGTTTTTGATATTGTTTTGATTCTTGTCATTAAATGTGTCTTAATTTTATTAGATAAAACTGTCACAAAATAAAAATTAGCAATGTAAAACTATCACAAATTTTTTGACAGTGTAAAATCATCATAAACTTTATGCGTTTTTTATTTTATGATATCAATTTGTAGTTGTTTAATAATTGTTACAAAATTTATGGTGATTTTAGATTATTAATTTTCATTTTGTGACAATTTTACTTGACAAAGTTAAAACACACTTGATTGTAGGGACTAAAACAATATCAAAAGTATATATGTAAGAACTAAAATGAATAGTTTCAAAGTATAAAGGCCAAAACGTAAAAATAATAGAAGTATAAAGAGAAGATAAATAATTAAATCATAAACAAATGAAAGACAAATCGATATATAAAAAAAAAAAGGAAAATACCGATATGAACAATAAACTTTGTTCTTGTATCTTTTTTTTTTTTTTTGAGTTTATTGAGGTAAAATCATGAGAGAATTTTTAACCTATACAAATCATTGGCGAATGTTAAAAACTCTATATAGGTTAAAAACTCGTCCTCTCTCTCTCTGTAATCTGTTCACATTCCCCAACGATTTATATAGCATGGCAAAAGGATATTAAAAGCGATTGAGTTGTGTATATGTCCACATCACACGACAATTTGAAAAATGGGTTTACAAGGGCGAAATAATCTCTCCAGTTTGGTTAAGTGTCTATTATCTCTCTCTCTCTTGAATCAAAGTTGCCAAGCTTATACATTTCATATTGGGAGTAGACTAGCACCAAACAGAAATTCCAACTTCCAACTAGCTACTTTATTATGTGTATTTATGGTTCATGGTTGGTCTCTAAACTAAATTAATGTATTCCATGTCTTGACAATTTTCACCTTTTTTTTTTATTCTAAAGATCAAAATCAAATTAAAATATTTTAAATATTTATATATCATGTTTAGAATGCCTAAGCAAAGATTGTGAGGGATACACTATGAAACAAAAGAAGTCGATGTATAAAATTGAATAAATATGAAAAGAATAATTGCTAAAATTACTGGGAATAAACTTACTAGCCTTAAATTTGTACAATTCATTTACATCATTGACCTTTGTTCATATCATTGTCCATCTACCTTTTTGTCTTTTCTATTCACTCAACATTTCATTTTGATTGTTTCGTTGGAATTCAATTGATTCATGGCTTGTAAAAGTTTCAGATAATTAGATCTGTACGTTAATTTCCTATTCTTAAACTTTATTTTATAATTAATAAAATTCTTTTTCTTTTGTATTTTGGTGCTTATAATACTTTCTTCTGAATTTTGATATAGTTTAAAGAGAAATTATTTTAATCTAACGAGTTTTTACAATTTTCTTACAACATAAAAGAGATAAAGAAGAAAAGAGATAAAAGTGTGAGAGAAAAAAGTTATGTAATAAAGAAAAAGAGAAAAAAGAAATAATATTATAAAAATATTATGAAAATTATTATTATTAATAATATAATTCTAATTTAAAAAACGTTTCATTTTTATTATTAACATACGTTTTCAACCTTGAAAAGGTTGAGGAACACACTTAGTACATGACCAAATTTCAAAGACTTTGTTATTTATTCGTTTCTCTTTTGTTAGTTATCGTTAAACAGACAGATTGTTATATGGTACGTCTACCAAAAGTTAATGACCCAACTATCTAATAACTTTATGGTTCATTTTTGGTTAAATACATCACCTGAATTTTTTGAAAAAATTTAATCAGGTTCTTAAACTAAAAAATTTTATAATTGAGTTATTAACTTTTTTATAATTTTTGTAATTGAATTTTTAAAGTTAGTTTATGGTAGCTCGAAACAATAAAAACAAATAACAATTTGTGACATTTTTATTAATTCTAAGAACCTAATTATAAAAATTGTAAAAAAGCAAATATTTAATTACAATTTTTAAATTTAAAGATCTAATTATTTTTTTAAAAAAAGTTTAATTGAACCTTGATTTTTCGTTTCCTAATTTTCCCCCTAAAATTTCGTGAGATTTGGCAACTGGTAAGTGACCATGAAAACGATTGAAGTACCTAGCTAGAAGTTTAAAATTACCTTACTCCTACAGCATAAGCTGGAATATTGTTGCCTTAGTTTATTATGTACATAAACCAAGCAAAGTTTTATAGAAATGTTTAAGCTCTACTTTTCTTTTATGTAAGGAAGGGCAGAGTCCCAATTACACTAGGATACTACGGAAGAGAGAGAGAGAGAGAGACTTAAAAAGATCTCTAATAAAATAGAACCACAACCCACAAGTAGAGTATTAAAATATGAGAACCAATGTCCACAGAGTGAGCTAACCCTGCTTCTCTGCTAGCCAATTTGCTATTGTCCTCTCAAACAATGAGTGATGCGAACATTCTAATCCCTTTGCTTCAAGAGGAAATTAAATAGGGGGAACAATGGTTATCACTAAAGATGCTCAAATGACACTAGCCAAGTCTACATTTCTACCTAATTAAGCCACAAAAGTTAATCATGCTCATGTTAGGAAATAATTATTTTTGGAAAAAATAATTACTTTTCCTTTAAAAGAAATTCTCAAAAATTGATAAAAATAAATAATTATTCTTTTAAAATAAGTTAAATCACACTCTTAAAAATGACAAGCTCTACTTTGTTACCTTAGTTTATTTGATATCTATGCCCATGCAACTTGTATAGAAGTTATAACTATTGCAGAAGAGAATAAATTGAAGCTATTATTAAGTCATGATTTTTTTACCTTTTTTATCTCCTTTTACTTATATAATTGTAAGATATCATAGCTATTCCTTATAAGTATTAACATGTCAACCAAGTGACGAATCATAATTTAAATTTCTACTTAAAGAAATATTTACATTTAATATTTGACAACGGTTTACGAAGAATTATCTTCTACATAATATACTCAAGGAAAAAAAAAAAAGTTCTAAGATGCCATGAAATCAAGTTTAAAGTTATATTGACTTTCTCTTATATACCAGTAAATAATCACTTATTTAAAGTTTAAAATTAGGATATGCACCAGTAAATAGTCACTTGTTTAAAAAATAAACAGATAAACAATTTACGAATACAGTAAATCTATCTTTTGTGATTTAATGATACTACTTTATCAAGGCCAATATATTATTTTTTTTTTGGTCTAACCAGGAAATATCTGAGACTTCTATTTTGGCAACCAACTATTTTTTCTCCCACTAAGTCAGTCCATTTTGAAGTTAAGTGGTACTTCCAATCGTAACTCTATTTTCAAATTAGAGATCAAACCTTAATCCTTAATTAAAGGACACAAGTATCGAACTACTTGTGCCAACGACCTTTGTTATCAAGGTCAATATATACTACAACATTTTTAGTCTACTTTATCAATATCTATCTCTCTGCAATACCTATCTCTGCAACGCCAACAAAACCGTCATCTTAAATCTGAATAGACAACGGTGGCAAGGTAGCTTATCAGTAAATGCAATAGAAGAATTGTGGTGGAACAAGTTCTAGGTTAGGATGCAAGTGTATTTATGAATGTACATAATTAAAACAAAATTGAAGGAAAGTACAAGGCACAAGGCACACAAGTACAATCGGTAGATGTTTGGTGTGCAAAAGAATGAGGCCATGAGTCAATATTCATTCATTGCTATGCTAAGTACTGACAAGTAGAAGTTACCACTTTAGCTATCATAAATCATCTACGGAAACAAAAAATAATAAATACTTTATTGCTTTATAAAAAATGTAGAAATAAAGTAAAGACTCATCATTTCATTTCCCATAGATCTTTTAGTTTTAAATTTAAAATAAAACTTGGGTTTACTTAGAGTAAAATATGCAACTATAAAAAATCTATTTATCAACCAACAAAGATTGGTCCAATTAGAAAGGATCAAACTTATATCTCATAAGAATATAGGTTTGAATTCTGCTTCCAATGTGAAGATCTTGTTGAAAGGTAGTCTATAAGTATCTTTGTAAGTACTCTTTGAGTCTTAAGATTTACCCTGGCCTAATGAGCCTCCAGAACTCAACTCACCTAAATTTTTTTTATCGAAAAAAAAACCTATTTATTAACAATTTGTTGTTTAACTAGTTAGCCTTCTTTACAGTCATTTTTTAATGGAAATTAAAGTATTGGTATAATTATTATAAGTTCAAGTTTTACTATGTGCATTTGGAAGAGATTATTTGTACTTTATGTGAGTTTATATTGTGATATAAACATTTGTGTAAGTATGTGAAAAAGTTTATGAAGATAATTTATGATATATTTATAAGTTGTTTTCAACTTATTTTAATAAGCTCTTCATAATAACTTTAAAAAAATTATATAAAAAAATTTAACCGCATTTTCTCTTCAATTATATAAACAACATATACATAAATGCTTACATGATAAACATTATGCCATAAACATTTAATTATGCTTTTTTATCAAAACACATTGCAATCCAATTCATTTTTAAATAGTTGTAATCAATTTTAATATGTACAAGGAAGATTCAATATATCATGTGTAATCAATTTTAATAAAGATTCATTATGATGTTTGTATGTGCATATCACCCACTATCCTTACAATTAGCCAATTTTTTTTGCCAATCATCTCAAACTATCAATGTTTTATCTTTATATGTATATAATTGATTTTCTTATTTGCCTATCTCTTTCAACCTACCATCTTTTACTTTTATGTATAAGTTAAATTTTAATATTTTTTTAAATTGTCAATAGTTAAAAATAAATTCATATTACAATTTAAATTATTCATTATAAATCTAAAATATAATTTATATATTTAAAGATATTTATTCACTCTAAATTTTAATTATAGTATAATTTATATATTAAAAATATTTATTTAATATGATATCCAACCACACATTTTCTAAGTTTTATCACAATGATATATTGTGAACACAAAATAGATATTTTTAATTTCTCTATATCTGTTACAAACATTGTTTTAACTATCATTAATAATATAATGTAGTGATGGGATATATTAGTTTCTTATATTTATGGAGTTATTTTTTAGTGTAGTGCAAATCATACTATTAGTATAGATTCAAAATATTCATACTAAATGTCCAATTTCTATTAGATAAAGTCTATATCAATGAGAAGAAACTTATATTGTGTTTGGTTGGGGTGAAGTAGAGAGGAAGAGAGGTGAAGAGAAGAGAAGATAATTGTACCAACTTCTCTTGTTTAGTGAAGGAGAAGTAGCAAGGAAAATTTTAAAAATACCACCCTCTTCCATGAGTAGAAATGTGCGAAAATGAACCAAGATACGTCAATACCCTTCGTTTTTTGTTTGCTATTTGCTGCTCGATTAGTGTGGCAACTAAATTGATTTGCATGTGAAAGTAAATCGATTAAAATTTGTGGGGTTGAAGTAAATCAATTTACATGTGAAAGTAAATCGATTTTGTAGTTAAAGCAATATTTTTACTTCAACCAAAAATATGTAAAAAGTAAATCAATTTGCTTGAAATGTTTTTGTAGTTAAATCGATTTGTATTTAGATTTGCATTTGAAAAGTAAATCGATTTTGCATGTGAAAGTAAATCGATTTGCAATATTTTGTAGTTAAACCGAAAACATGTATTTAGCTTTTAAGGGTAAAATTGTATTTTACTAATAATCTAATTTCCTTTCTTTTCTTTTCTTTCAAACCAAACAACCTCACAAATTTATTTCCACTCTATTTCTCTTCAACCAAATAACCTTAACTTCTACTCTATTTCTTGCCTATTTTTCTTCTCTTCTTTTCTTACATCCTCCCTTCCTCTCCCTCTATTTCTTTCTTCTTCACCAAACACACCCTTAGTGCAAAACTTTTGTAAATTTTTTTTAGATACATTGTTTTGTTTAGTTTATCTTTTTTTATTTATTTCCAACGATTAATTCTTTTCAAACTAATTCTAATTTTCATCTTAATTCAATTCTATTCCAAATTCAATTTTCATTTTAATAAGCAACACATAAGCAGGATACAAGTGCATTACAAAAATCACCTTGATTGGATTATCTTCATCAAAACTCATGTGCTTCATCTGATGGAGGTGGTGTCAACAATCTCTTCGAAGCTCATATGTTCCACAATCTCCCACTTTTTGATGATGACAAACCAATCTTTTGCTTTCTGTTCTTGGAGTGAATTATTCTTTGAATTTACTCCCCCTAAATGTTAGCATCTTTATTTTCTCAAATGCCCCCCTGAGTATATGCTTTCCTTCTTCCTTAGTATCTTCCTCCCTTTATGAAAATATGAAAATCTTCCCCCCCCTAAGAACTGCAAAGGACCTACAAAATAAGAATACACAACCTTGCTTCCCTTTTTGGTATTATTAAAAACAATCAACTAAAGAATAAGCCAAAAATAATCAATGAGATAGGTTAAATTATAATAATCCAAAACAAATTAGTGCCAAATCAGAATAAACACCAAAGTAATACTCAATCAGTGATTATAGACGTAATATAACTCTCATATATTAATACATCAAAATGAGATACAAAGAGTTAAATCATAAAGAACTAAATACAAGAGAAAAGCATCTAACATAGGATCATAAGAATATAAATAATGATAATAAAAGACCCTAAGCTAGCGTAATCATCCTCCTTAGAACCAACATCCTCTAATGCAACTAAGCAAGCATTAAGAAAGTTAAGATGACTAGTAATCCTTTTCATGGATCTAGCATTATCAACCCTATGCCTCTTCAATTGGGCAAGAATCCGTTGTAGAGTATTAG